>CM022944.1:58422253-58538925 GCA_012931725.1 Litsea cubeba
GAGATAATGAGATGTGCTGGGTGATGGTGTAGAGATGAGGGTGTTGAGAACAGTGAGGAGCCACAAAGATTGTAGAATGAGAAAATAGGTGGATTAGCCGGTGCAACTGCTACAGGCGGTGCAGCAGTTTTTTTTTTTTTTTTTTTTTTTTTTTTTTTTTTTTTTGTTTTTTTTTTATAAGAAATTCACAAGAAGCATAAAAATCAACTAGAATCACTCCCCGGCAACGGCGCCAAAATTTGGTCGTGCTGTCGCAGGCACCCAAAAATAATAAAACCTTTACTCCTCAAAATATATGTAGTAGTGCGAGTAAGGATCGTTCCCACGGAGAGTGTTTAGCCAAAGTTTATGCTATGTGATCAAAGATAGGGGTTTTGATTATAATGAAAAAAAATGAATAAAAGCAAATAAAGAATAATAATTTAATAAATTCAATCAAATTAACAAGCATTGGTCAAAGTTAACATCCACCATTGGAAATTAAATACTGATCATTGATGCAAAAATAAATCAACTAATACTTTGAATATTCATCATTGGAATTAAATTCCTACCTCCTTAATTAGTTAATTAGAAAACACGCGCTCTAATTATCCCTAATTACTAAACAACCCAAGACAAGCGCCAAAGATTTAATCTAGTAACAGCATTAAGGCCTTGAGAGACTGATGAATCTAAACAACACAAGCACACGCGGTTGCATTTAATTTAGCCAAGTGTTCTTCCTAATATCTAATAATTTCCAAAGCAGCAAATTATTAAATATTAGTTGCTTCGCAAATTAGAGGGATCAAACAATTACGGATTTGATTTCTAATTTAGCAGTAGATTGTAACGAAAAATAAACTAGTATGCATCCTAGCAATTAAACGAAACAATCATGATAACAAATTAAGCACAGAAGAACAACCCATATTCAAAGCATAAATTGAATAATGAAAATAAATTAGATCTCACAGTATTTATTCCGAGGCTTCAGTCTTCTTCAACCAATTACATAAAATTAGCCACGCAGGGCCATACTAACTTGCAAAGAAAATAGTAGAAAAGAAAGAAAGAGAGAGAGAAAAAAAACTTGCAATGGAGGAAGGTAGAAAAAGAGAGAGAAAACGTGTAATGGGGAAGGTGCTTTGGAGAATGTGGAGTGAGTTATTTATAGTGGAGAGTTTGATTAGAGAGAGAAGAGAAGTTTAGGTGATGTGGACCCATGTGATTGGAGAGAAAAAGAATGAAGAAGAGATAAAGTAGGAGAGAATGAGAGATGAAAGAGATAATAGAAAGAAATCGTTGGAGATGGAATGCACCGTACCAAGTGTGAGAGAATTTGAAGTGAGGTGGGATTGTAGATGGAATAAAATAATAAATTAAATTCTAACCTAGTCAAAATCTTCTTCTTGATCATATCTTCTCACTCGGGCTTCTGTTGGGCTCGAACCAAGAATTAAAGTTGCATCATTTTTCGTTCCGGACAATATGAGCCCAATATTGGATATGTTTCGGGAAACTCCTGATTTCATCAAATTTACCACAATGCCCTTCTGCTTGATTCTTCATCCATTTAGCATCAAATATGAGCACTTCTCTTGCAACTCAGATCTGGAAACTTCTTGATTCAGCAAGAATATCTCAAAACTAAAAACATAAAAGTTGTAGATCTTTTTCTTGGCGTTCCATAGCATCTTGAATCATCTCAATTGGAGTTCGGAGGAGAGAGTTATGCCCAAATTACGAAGTGATGTCAAAACTGTCAAGATCACTCAATTAGCTTTGTTTTGCACACAGCACCTCCATTTGCATCCTAAAGCAAAATATAAGAATAGTGAGTACATTTAGGCATCAAATAAGTATAAAGAACTAAACATTAATGGAGAAAAATATAACATTTTGCATTCTCATCAGATGTCTATGACATATGCAAGCTCGGAGATGCCTACTATCTCCGAGCCAAGCCGTATCGGTAAGGCTTCGTTCGGTACTTGGAGGACTCGAACAAGTATGCCGGGGACGACCTCTTGTATGTTTCGGGCAACTGGGAGTTCGGCAGTACCGAAACGGATAGAGTCTACAAGATTCCCCGCCACTTCGGGACCCCTCCAAGTAATCACCATCTTTTCTGCTTTGACATGGTCTTGATTCTTTATCATGCCGAACTGATATTTTTGTTTGTAGTGCAGCTGCCAAGAAGAGGAGACAGGCCGCTCAGTTCATATGGAAAAGGAGCGAGGCCTGGCTTCGGACGGTTCAGAGGTACAGGGGCTTCCACAGTAGGGCGGCTTGGTCCCTTCTGTACTACAAGCCAAAGTACCGAGGCTACATAAGAGGGACAATCGAGCCCGTTGAAGAAGGGAATCCGGAGGAGGCGGGAACCGAGCTGGGCGTACCCGGACCCACTGCGGAAAGAAATCAGGATGCCGCTGAAGCCGGGGGAGAGAGGGAAGAGCCCTCGCGAATCAGGGTTGGCTCAGATCGTAGGGCGACGTCGGGCGCCGAGGCCTCTACCTTCGCGCCGAAGCCACGCCAGGTGCCTTTACGGAAGAAAGGGGCGCACCGAGCAGTCTTGTCCCTTTCGCCAAGTGCCGAGATGCGTCACGCCAGGCGCCTGTCCTTCGAGGACATAGAAACCCTGGCGCTTGGGGTTGAGGATCCCCGAGCCCCCCTGGCGCCTTCGAATCCGGATGCGGTCGAGGCTTCTGCCCCCCGGCCCTTGTCTATTTCTCCTACTGCCGGGGTCGAGGCCTCTCTCTCCGAACCTGTCCCCGCTCAACCCATCGAGCCAGAAGCTCGGTGCCTTTCGGCCGAGGCTGGATAGAAGGAAGGCCGGCCAAAAAAGAGGCCGAGAATCGATGGTGCTTCCAGTTCGGCTATGGCGCCACCATCTGTCGATCCAAGTCCGTGGGAGCCGAGTTTCCTGCTTGAGCTAGGGAGGCCAATGACGATGGAGGACCGTATCCTCCGGAAGGTCGATCCCCTTGTTCTCGAGGCACTTGGGCGGGCCTGCGCCTTGCCTAGAGACATGGCTCAGCTGGAAGGGTACGACGACCCGAGGTTGATACTATCGCTGATGCAGTCGTGCTTCACGGTTAGTTTACTTGAATCTTTAAACTTGTCAATTTGTTTGGTTTCGGTGACTTCTGACTATTTTTATGAATGCCTTGTTTATTCGACAGACGGTACAGAAGTCTATGGTACTGCGATCACCGAGCTGAACGCAGAGAAGAACGGCCTCGAGGAATCTCTGGATGCCGTTACTCAGAAACTGGCAAGGGTCGAAGGGGAGTTCGCAGCGGGACTTGAGCAGGCGAAGGGTGAAGCCGAGGCTGAGAGGAAAAAGGTGGCCGAACTCGAGGCCTCCATCGCGAAGTTGAAAGACGACTTCACGGCCCAGCTCCAGGCCGAATCAAAAAGGGCAGACGAGGCTGAGGAGAGACTCGAGTCAGAGTGTGACGCCGCTTTTGAGGACACCAAGATGCAGGTCACGGCTCACTACAAGGCCAGAGTCCTCGTTGTGAGGGATAAGGCCTGGGTGAAAGGATGGCGTGCCGCCCTGAAGGAGGTCGGGGTCTCGAAGGATCACCCGTCCTTCTAGGATCCCCCTCCGTTTCCAATTCCGGCGCCGAGCTCTGCCCCTTCTGTCACTGTCCCTACCGGCGAGGCGGCTGCTGCTGAACAGATCGGGGTCAACATTGGAGCCGCTACTACTCCTCATGCCTCTGATCCAGCGTGACTTCGGGCCGGTCTCGCCGATTCTGCTCGTGGAAACATCTTTTTTTGTTTTTATTTCTGATGTATCTTTCCCGTTTTTCAATTGTATTTGTTGTGTCATGTAATGAACAAAGGTTTAATGCAATTGAAATTTTCTCCAGCTACTGTCTTGGTCACTAGTCGTGTGTTCTTCGCTGGTCATATATTTTGCACAAGTGTATGAGCACGGTAGGGATAGATGCCGAACTGCCCCCAGGTTGGTCCTGGATTATGCTAGGAGGATTGCTACCCCATTGGTAAATAGCGTGTCGAAGGGCTGGTATAAGCGCCGAGGTGCACTCATAACGCTAACTGGAGAAGACCCACTGGCTCGTCTCCAGGGGCGCGTCGGCCACCTGGCTAGGGCGCCGAGGTACGCTCATAACGCGAACTTGATAAGACCCACTGGCTGGTCGCCAGGGGCGCATGGGCTACCTGGCTAGAGCGCCGAGGTGCGCACATAACGCGAACAGGTTAAGAGCCACTAATGGTTAGCCAGGGGCGCGTCGGCTACCTGGTTAGGGCGCCGAGGTGTGCACATAACACGAACTGGTTAAGACCCACTGACTGGTCGCCAGGGGCGCGTCGGCTACCTGGCTAGGGCGCCGAGGTGCGCACATAACGCGAACAAGTTAAGACCCACTGGCTGCTCGCCAGGGACGCGTCGGTGACCTGGCTAGGGCGCCAAGGTGCGCACATAACGTGAACAGGTGAAGACCCACTGGCTGGTCTCCAGGGGCGCGTCGGCTACCTGGCTAGGGCACTGAGGTGCGCATATAACTCGAACAGGTGAAGACCCGCTGGCTGGTCGCCAGGGGCGCGTCGGCTACCTGGCTAGGGCGCCGAGGTGCGCACATAATGCGAACAGGTGAAGACCCGCTGGCTGGTCGCCAGGGGCGCGTCGGCTACCTGGCTAGGACGCCAAGGTGTGCACATAACGTGAACTGGTTAAGACCCACTGACTGGTCGCCAGGGGCGCGTCGGCTACCTGGCTAGGGCACCGAGGTGCGCACATAACGCGAACAGGTTAAGACCCACTGGCTAGTCGCCAGGGGCGCGTCGGCAACCTGGCTAGGGTGCCGAGGTGCGCACATAACGCGAACAGGTGAAGACCCGCTGGCTGGTCGCCAGGGGCATGTCGGCTACCTGGCTAGGGCGCCGAGGTGCGCACATAACGCGAACAAGTGAAGACCCACTGCTGGTCGCCAGGGGCACGTCGGCTCCTTGGCTAGGGCGCCGAGGTGCGCACATAACGCGAACAGGTGAAGACCCGTTGGCTGGTCACCAGGGGCGCGTCGGCTACCTGGCTAGGGTGCCGAGGTGCGCACATAACGCGAACAGGTGAAGACCCGCTGGCTGGTCGCCAGGGGAGCGTCGACTACCTGGCTAGGGCGCCGAGGTGCGCACATAACGCGAACTGGTTAAGACCCACTGGCTGGTCGCCAGGGTTGCGTCGGCAACCTGGCTAGGGCGCCGAGGTGCGCACATAACGCGAACTGGATAAGACCCACTGGCTGGTCGCCAGGGGCGCGTCGGTAACCTGGCTAGGGCACCGAGGTGCGCACATAACGCAAACTGGATAAGACCCACTGGCTGGTCGCCAGGGGCGTGTCGTTGGAGAGCTCTATGTTCTGGAGAAAATTGGGGGAGACAAGGAACAGAGTGCTTTTATTGCTTTTCAAAGATCCGTTACAATTCAGAAATAGAATTTTTTGAGGTGCATTGCGTTCCACGGCCGTGGCAATTGTCTGTCGTCCATGCTTTCAAGCTTGTAAGCTGATCGACCGTAGACCTCAGTGACCTTGAATGGTCCGTGCCAGTTTGGCGCCAACTTGCCGTGGTTTGGATCTTTATCCTGCTGGAGCGACTTCTTCAGGATGAGTTCCCCGACGAAGAATTTCCTTTCTCTGACCCTTTGGTTATAGCCCCTGGCTAACTGCTGCTGGTAGGCGGCTAGACGAACGGCCGCCGCTTCCCTGCGCTCTTCGGCTAGGTCTAGCTCTCGAGTCAAGTTCGCGTCGTTATGGCCTTGGTCGAAGAGTTCCGACCTCAAGGTCGGGAGGCCGATCTCCAGTGGGATCACGGCTTCCATACCGTAGGCGAGGGAGAAGGGTGTCGCCGAGGTGGAGCATCTTGGCGTCATCCTGTATGCCCACAGGACACTTGGCAGTTCTTCTACCCATCTTCCTTTGGCTTGATCGAGCCGCTTCTTGATTCCATCGAGCATCACCTTGTTGGAGATCTCGGCTTGACCGTTACTCTGGGGATATGCTGGGGTAGAGTAATGATTTTTGATGCCGAGCCCTTGGCAGAAGGTTTTGAAGAGGTTGGAATCGAACTGAGTCCCGTTATCCGAGATCAATGTCCGTGGGATTCCGAACCTTATGACGATGTTTCTCCAGACAAAATTCTTTGAATCGTGCTCGGTGATGGAGGAGAGTGCCTCTGCTTCTATCCACTTGGTGAAATAATCGGTGGCTACTATCAACCACCTCTTATTTCCAGGAGCTTGGTGGAGAGGTCCTACGATGTCCAGTCCCCATTGGGCGAAAGGCCACGGGCTGGATAGTGGACTCAGATCCTGGGCTGGTTGGTGGAGGGAGTGCGAAAACTTCTGGCACTTCTCACAGTTCTGTGCATATTTCTGCGCGTCTGACTGCATATACGGCCACCAGTAACACTGGCTGATAGCCCGGTACGCCAGCGACCGTCCGCCGATATGACTTCCGCCGATTCCTTCATGTATCTCGTAGAGGAAGTTGTCGACGTTGTCGGGGTGCACGCACTGAAGGTAGGGGCCGGTGAAGGACTTCCTGTAGAGGTTGCCTTGTGGGCTTAACCAAAATCGAGCCGCTTTGAGCCTGATTCGCCGAGCTTCGTTTTTGTCTTCTGGGAGCTGGTCATCTCTGAGGAAGGCGATGATTTCGTCCATCCAGCTCGGGCCAAGATTGACATATAGAATCTGCCGAGGTGGAGGGAGTTCCGTGCTTGGCCTTTCTAGCGACCCTAGCTCGATAGTTCTTTTCCTCCCGGCCTCAACCGCTGAAGCTAGGCTGGCGAGGGCGTCAGCATGTGAGTTAGAGTCCCTTCCGATCCGCTTGACCTCGACTTTTTGGAACTGTGAGAGGAGCTTTTTTGCATTCGCTAGGTAGGCGGCCATCCTATCGTCGCGAGCCTGGTAGTCTCCGGTCAGTTGGCTCGTCACCAACTGTGAATCACTGAATACCACTAGCAGCTGGGCTCCTAGGATTCTGGCGCTGTTCAACCCAGCTATGAGGGCCTCGTATTTTGCCTCGTTATTGGATGCTTTGAAATCAAGGGTGAGGGCTTGCTCGATAACCAGTCCCTCTGGAGATTGAAGGACTACGCCGGTGCCAGCCCTCTTGGGGGTGGAAGATCCATTAACGAACACCTTCCAAGCGGAAGTGAGAAATCGGTTCCAGGCCTGCTCTTGCTCCTGCTCCATCCCAGTGGTTTCGTCCTCATACCTCCCGCCCCCGAGTTCGGTGTCGACTGGGGTCGGTGCCGAACTCGGAGAGGTGAAATCAATAATAAAATCCGCCAGAATTTTTGATTTGATCGCCGTTCTAGGTTGATACTTGATGTCGTACTGCCCTAGTTCGACGGCCCACTTCGAGATTCGGCCGGAGAAGTCGGTCTTTTGAAGATTGCCCCCAGCGGATATTCTGTGACGACCATGATGGAGAAAGTTTGGAAATAGTGGGAGAGTTTGCGAGAAGTGCTGACAAGTTACGCGAGCTTCTCCATTGGGAGATACCTGGTCTCGGCATCAAGCATGATTTTGCTCGTGTAGTAGATCGGCATTTGTTGTCCTTCGACTTCTCTAAGGAGGACCGAACTGACCGCATGATCCGAGACTGCAAGGTAGAGGTAGAGTACTTCTCCCTATTTAGGAGTCGAGAGTCGGGGAGGTGAAAAGAGATAAGCTTTGAGCCTTTGCAGTGCTTCATCGCATTCTGGTGTCCAACTGAGTTTCAGGTTTTTCTTCAGCAGTTGAAAGAAAGGCCTGCATCTGTCTGATGACATGCTGACGAAGCGATTGAGGGCGGCAGCCATGCCGGTGAGCTTATGGACCTGTTTCGTCGTCGCCGGACTCTGTATTCCCAGGATCGCCGTGATCTGATCTGGATTGGCTTCGATTCCTCTTCTGGTGACCAGGTTTCCTAGGATTTTGCCCGAACCGACTCCGAACGCGCAGTTGGAGGCGTTGAGTTTCAGCTTGAAACCCATGAGTATGTCAAACACCTAACTGAGGTCGGCCAGGTGGTCCTGGGACTGCTTGGACTTGACGACCATGTCGTCAATATTGACTTCCATCGTCTTGCCTAGCTGCGCCTGAAACATCTTCGTGACCAGCCTTTGGTAGGTGGCCCCTGCGTTCTTGAGTCCAGAGGGATAACCTTGTAACAGTAGATTCCTCTGGGCGTTATGAACGCAGTCTTCTCCTCATCGGGCTCCTACATTGGTATCTGGTGATAGCCTCGATAGGCATCGAGGAAGCTCATCCTTTCGTGGCCTGCGGTGGCGTCGATCAACTGGTCGATTTTTGGGAGTGAGAAGCTGTCTTTGGGACAGGCTTTGTTCAGGTCGGTGAAATCGATGCAGACTCTCCATTTCCCAGTTTTCTTTTTGACGACCACTGTGTTCGCCAGCCACTTCGGATACTTGACTTCTCTGATTGCCTCCGCCTCCAGCAGCTTTTCAACCTCCTCGATCACTACCTCTGACTGTTGTACCCTCGTCCTGCGTGACTTCTGCACTACTGGTTTGTGTTGAGGGTCCACACTGAGCCTGTGGCATATGACTTCGGGGTCAATGCCGAGCATCTCGTAGGGGGTCCAGGCGAAGACCTCCTTGTTTCTGAGTAGCAAATTGGCGAGCTCGGCTTTTTCTGCCTCGGCGAGCTGGCTACCGATCAGGAAGTGGCGCTCGGGATCGGTGGGGTCGAGTTTGACCTCGGTCAGATCCTCAATGCTCTTCTTTTCGGGATCGCGGCCGACCTTTTCAAGCTCGTCTTCCAACTCGGCCATGTTCACCTGCTGTGGCTCCTTTTCTCCGGGCACAACGACCATGAGACACTGCTTGGCCGCCTGCTGATCGCCCCTGACAGTGACCACCTTCATTCTGCCGTCCTTATTTTCCGAGGGAAATTTGAGCTTCTGGTGGTGGGTGGAAGGTATTGCTTCCATGCTGTGCAGCCACGACCTGCCCATTATGGCATTGTATGGAGACGGCGCATCTACCACGAGGAAATCGGCAGTAATGGAGGCGCCTTCGACCTGGACCGTGAGGGTGATCTTCCCCTTCGGATACACTGGTTTGGCGCTGAAGCCTATCAGGGGAGTGCACGCCTCCTCCAGGTTTTCTTCTCTGAGGCCCATTTTTCTGAAGCAATCGAAGTAAAGGATCTCGGAAGAGCTTCCGGGGTCGACGAGGATCCTCTGGACTATGCAGTTCTTGAGCTTCAGGGTTACGATCAGCGGATCGTTATGGGGAAGCTGGACTCCTTCCAAGTCTTCCTCGGAGAAGCAGATCCGGGGCTTCTCCTTCCGAGCTTTCTTTGACGTCGGCTCGAGCTCGGCAGTCATCACCTGTTTGCCATGCGCGGCCCTCCTGGCCTCGGCACGGGCCTGGTTGCTCCCCTTTGGGGCGGGAGCTAGGTGGATGACACTGATAAGTCTTTCTGATTCATCGCTGGAATGGGCTCCATCATCTTGGTGCTGAGCTCGGCTGGTGTTTACTCCTCCCTCTTTCACATACTCCTTCAGGCGTCCTTTATTGACAAGCTTCTCGAGGTGTGACTTGATGGAGTAGCAGTCCTCGGTGTCATGCCCCTTCGCCTTGTGATAGGCGCAATACTTGCTCTGGTTTCTGTTGGCGGGGTTGCTCTTCAGAGGCTACGGCCAGCTGAAGTAGGGCTGGTCCTTGATCTTATTCAATATCTTGTAGACCGGCTCCACAAATACTGTGTGGATGCCCGGCCTGGGCTTCTTGCTGTCATCCCTGTTGTGAAACGAGGCCGTTGCTGAATTGGTGGAGGCTCGGTATCGATCCCTTTCCTCCCTCTGAAACGTTTTCTTCTCCTTCTTGGAAAAGGGTTTCCCGGAAGGGCATCGATCGCGCTGGACGGCTTGATCTTCGGGCTTGGTCTGGCCTTTGGAGGTGGCTTTAGAGACGCCAAAGCTCTCCTTGGCCCTGACCTCGTCCTCCTCTTGGGCGACGTACTTGTTCATCCTGGCCATTAGCGCTTCTACCGAGGTCACGGGGCTCCTGACCAGCTCTTTGCGAAGGTCGTTGCCAGGCAACAGGGCATGGTCGAAGGACATGATCGCCACTTCGTCGTTCGAGTTTTCGATCTGGCTATAGACAGTCCAGAATCTCTTGGCAAACTAGGTGATGCTCTCATTCCACCTCATCTTGAGGGCCATCATGTCGCCATCTATCTTCGGGATGACTCTGTGGGCTTGGAACTTCCCCAGGAAGGAATTCCGCAACTGGTGCCAACTCGAGATCGATCCTTCTGGGAGGCTGCAAAATCATTTGAGGGGGAGGTCTTCCAAACTTAACGAGAAAACTCTACAATTCAGATGACCGACCTCACCCCACACTGACATCTTCTGGGTGACATGTCGTAGATGCGCTGCCGGGTCCGAGGTGCCATCATAATGAACGAACCTCGGGATGCTGAATCTCTTCGGCAGGAGGAAATCCTTGATTTCCTGAGAGAAATGAGATGAGCCGGCGTCGCTGGAGTCGTACGAATCCAAGGGATTGCGGGAAATAGCTTCCACATTGCGCCGGATTGCCTGCTTGACAAGCCTGTCAAGCCGTGCACCTTCGTCTTCTATGTCCCCGAGGGGAGGGGCTGACCTCTTCTTCGAATGGCTGTTGCTGGAGCCCTCGTCCTGAGCTCGGCACTGCCTCTTCTGCTCGAGAGTCGAGGTGATGCCTGAGGTCGATCTCGGATCGATAGGTCAGCCTACTCTTGGAAGGCTGAGGGCCGACCTGTGCCTCGCGCTCAGGCCGCTGCTGGAGCTGCTGTCGGAGCTGCTGGATCAGCTTTTCTTGCTCTTGAATGAGGACGTTCTGGGCCGCGACGCCCTTGTCGCCAGTGAAGTAGCGGGAACAATGGGACCCACTGACCGCTACCACTTTGTCCTTCCGGGGGCGTTCTCGTCACTGTTCATCTCTCCGAGGAGGCATGACTTCCTCCTCCGGGGATGAGTCTTTGATCTGGTCCGGGGAGGGGACCCGAACGAAGAGGCGTTCGTCAGAGTGCTCCTCGGCTGCGGCTGGACCAGACCTTACTTCTGATCGCATCTGAGGAGGAGCAGCCAATGACATGCCTGGGGGCGGGTTGATGATCGCCCTTAAAGCTTCTCCGCCTTTTTTAGCTTTGGGAGGCATGGTGTTTGGGAAAGATTTTGGGTTTGGGTTAATACTTCCCCACAGACGGCGCCAATTGTAAGTGCCTAAATATTACGGACTTTGTAATGAAGATTATCTTGAGTCTGATGCTCCTTGGAAGATAATGGATGATCTGGGAACCTGAAAGGGAAGAAGACGATGACGTCAAAGGACCCTGGCTGTGGGCAGCACAAGGCTCTCCGATGCCTAAGTCAGTGAGTGGTCTGAGCAATAGGATAGAGATAAGGAAGAAGAGAGACAGAGTAACAGCTCTCTGGTTATGGTGTGCATACCTGTAATGGAGATCGCTCCTCCTTTTATAGAGGAGGAGGCCTACGTTGCATGGAGAGACTCATGATGACGTCCTGGCATGCCCAGGGGTATCATCATATCAGCCTACTATTCATTAAATGAGAGTCCGATCAGCCCATCGTGCATTAAATGCTGGTCTAATCGGGCCTTACCATAGCTGACTTTTGGGCTTAGTCCCATCGGACCTGATTGGGGGCCATACTTTGATGGGACTTAACCGCTGGATGCCACGCTGTCAGGGGTAAAGGACGGCCAGGATGGCCTTGTCAGTTGCAGCTGGATACTCTTGGAAGTAGGGCAGTTACCGCCCATCTCGGCTAAGGATCTGGCCCTGGCGCCGAACTAAGTAGCCGAAGTGGGCGCTTTGTATTGAGA
Organism: Litsea cubeba; assembly: GCA_012931725.1. NCBI lineage: Eukaryota > Viridiplantae > Streptophyta > Magnoliopsida > Laurales > Lauraceae > Litsea > Litsea cubeba. The sequence continues at coordinate 58,434,110 of CM022944.1, forward strand.
TCGGGGTGCCCGAGACCGGAGACGGTCTTGAGTTCGGTTAGCACATGAGCGATGCTTGCCGAGGTCAGGGCGCGATTAATGGGCATAAGCGCCGGAGTTAGTGTAACCTCAGTACTTCGGGAAACACCCCCACACAACTATGTTACTTGGCAACATGCCATGATAATTGCCCCTTTCTGTCAAGATTAAACTTGCTTTTCAATATCCTTATCTCCTGAGTTGGAGCTTTTCCTGATATTACATATAATGTCATCTATGTTGATACAACTCAATCCATTTGAGAGGACCTTAGAAGAGAGATTTTCTCGAGGTAATTAATGCAACGCGAATTTATCAAATAAAGCATACAATTAGTATTCATCTTCAAGAACAATCTTTCCTAGCTTTGCCTATTTCGCCATACTTAAAGATTACTGGGATGAGTTAGCTAGCTGCTTCTTATACTTCTGTTCTCGATTGCACTTGTGGAGCATTGAAAAGACTTACTGAGTTTCAACAAGAAGAACGGGCCTATCAGTTTTTAATGGGTTTCAGCAACTCATATATAGTGTCATTCGAAGCTGGATTTTGGCAATGGAGTCAAGAAGGCATATTCCTTGTTTCTTCAAGAGGAAATTGTTAATCCGATTCAGCCAGATACTACTGCATTAGCCGTTATTAAGGGTAATGCATCTACTAATCGCCCTCATAATAACAATGAATAACGGACTCATCAACGCCCCCACATTGTGTTCATTGTAAGCAACTAGGTCATATTAAGGCTAAGTGCTACAAGCTACATGGTCATCCTCCCAAGTAAGGTGCTGCAACATGAGCCAACATGAAAGATGTTGTCACATACTACATACTAATGAGCAATATCTAGCAACTTTTTCCATCCTTTTATTTGTAATTTAGGGAGTTATAAGTTTATCAAATTATGACTAGCTGCAAAATATCTTTTGTGGAAATCGTGGAATAATACAAAATGTATTGCTCCCATATACTTTGAACATAATGGGGTAGTGAAATGTAAAAGTGCACTAATGAAAATCTTTAATATTATGTTAATAAACTCTGAATTTACCTATAAATTTTTCTTGGACAAAGCAATATATACTACTTTTTATAGAAGTTAAACCAACAATTGCAATAAAATATTTCTCTACTCTTATAAAAGAGGAGAAGTTGCTTAATCTTTTCACTACACCACTGTGGGGCCCACTTCAAAGGAAAAGAAGATTTTTTAGAGAGAAGTTGCTTAATCTTTTCACTACACCACTGTGGGGCCCACTTGAAAGGATATCTTCTATGTTCTACTATATTATATATATATATTATGTAGGGGAACATTCCCCATATATATATATATTTATATCTATATATTTTATATCTTCTAATATTTTTTTCTATCTACTCTACTCTTATAAAAAAGAGAAAGATGATGGCCTTTTTTCACTACACACATGCCCGATAAAATGTAAGTTGTGGGGCCCACCCTTATAAAAGAGAGAAAGGTACTTTTTTCATATATATATATAGGCAATTAATATTGGCACTCCCTTTTTGCCCTTTTTTGATGGAGGCACTCCAATATATTCAAGGTAACTAGAATTGGAGTGCCTCCATCAAAAAGGGGCAAAACTTGGATTGGAGTGCCTCCATAAAAAAGGGGCAAAAAGGGAGTGCCAGTATCATTTTCCTATATATATATATATATAAAGATGGATAAAGATAGGGACATAATGAGAATTTTTCAATTTGTCTAAAATAGACTTTGGATTATGCTTGGATTTAGAAGGGTTTTGAGGATCCAGATCAAGATGAGCTAGAAGACTAAAGTTTAGGAATTAAAAATATCTACCCAACGGTATCATAATGTCAAAAATCTAAAATTACGAATAATCCCCCTAAATTCTCTGAAAAATTACTAACTACCCCCTACATACTAAACCCAAATGAACCCGGATCTAGACCAAACTTGGTACACACGATCCTAATAATTTTTTAATCTCTTCTATTGAGTAGATGCTGATATTTTAAACGTAATAAAATTTTGTTTTAATACATTCCAATAAATTGAGTAATTTTTTTTCAGTTTTTTTTTTTTTAAGGTGGTGGAGAAAAGAAAAGGAAAATGTGGATAAGATTTGAATCTATCTCAAATGTTGTTTTTTTGTTCCCTCTTCTTTTTTCAATTTTCTTTTAACATTCTTCTTATTCAGATACTATAAGATTTTTCCAAAATAGACTTTGGGTCAGGCTTGGATTTAGAGGAGTTTTAAGGATCCGGATCAAGATGAGCTAGCAGACTAAAGTTTATGAATTAAAAATATCTACCAAAGGGTACCATAATGTCAAAAATCCAAAATTACGAAAAAGCCCCCAAAATTCTCTAAAAAATTGCTAACTTCCTACTATACCCAAATGAACCCAGATCTAGACCAAACTTGGCACACACATTCCTAATAATTTTTTTAATCTCTTCTATTGAGTAGATGCTGATATTTTAAACGTAATGAAATTTCATTTTAATACATTCCAATAAATTGAGTAATTTTTTTCGGTTTCTTTTTTTTTAAGGTGGAGAAAAGAAAAGGAAAATGTGGATAAGATTTGAATCTATCTCAAATGTTAATTTTTTTCTCCACTTCTTTTTTCAATTTTTTTTTAATTCTTCTTATTCAATACTACAAGATTTTCAATGCAGGGAATTTTGTGGGTATGAGGTTTTTCCTCTGTGAGTAATTGTGTAAGGAAAAACATGGCATTTTGTATTTGAGATTTTAGAGTTAAGAACAACAGAGGGCTCCGGGAGGTTTCCAAAAGATATGAGATATTTTTTTTTGTACGGATGTAACCCTTTGTTATTATTTTTTAAATATTAACCCTTTAATCTTTTGTACACTAACCTTAAATATTTGTAATTTGATATTCCTTCAGTTGGATGTTATTTATTATGGCATTTGAAAAATGTATAGGGACCTCCAAAACTTATAAGCACATCCCATATATACAAGTACTTCGTTTGCATTATTGCTTTATGTTTAGTTTTTTCTTTTTCTTTTTTAGACAAAAGTAGCTACTGACAAAATATCATAAATAAGAAAGTAAAATATACAAACTTAAACTCATTTTATGTCCGCCCTGTTTTTTTCTCTCTTTTAATGAAAGTTACCATGAAAAAAAATTTAAATGTTATTTTCCCTTTTGCTTCATGTGTTTGTATTTTATTTAGTTAGAATAATTTATTTTTCAATCTGACATAATAGTTGTATTGATCTTGATTTATACCCCTGTTGGAAGAATAATCACAAGTTGGATAATGTGATAACTACTACTAAATATTGGTTCTCTTCTGATATTAGTGATTGCTAAAGATAATTCCATAAATGCAATTTAGTGGTAAGTCTTATAGATTGCTATCGTAAATTTGTTGTTGTTCTGTACAATTTTTAGTTTCTTAATATACAACGTTTGTGAATTTTTTTATTATAAAAGGGCATTTCAAGGGCATGAATATATTTATTTATTATCGCTTTTACTCATGAGGTTTAAATTGAAAAACTTTGATTATTTTCTAACACATTTATTTCTTTCATCATTGCAAGCTTCTTTTCTTGTTGTTGTTGTTCTTCTTTTCATATATTTCAATGAAGTGTCATGCCTTTCTTTAAAGGGAAAACGGGGATCTCATAGAAACTACTTGTTATGCTAGCATTACTACTAACTTCAGAGTCAGTGAATGAAGTGATCGTTTTAAGTGTAAACAACTAAAATAAGTATTTGATGCTGAGCTGCAACAAATTCAGTTTGTCTTTGCTCGTTTCAAATTTTTCTTACTTTGATCAGCACTCTCATCCGCTATCCAGAATAGAGCAGAAGAGTTGATCTAGGATACCTGTGTTATATTCTTATGTATTTCTTAAGAGGAATGTCCAATTCTTTTGGCAGATTTGTATTTGTAGTTTTTTATTTTTTTGGTATTTTGTTCCTATGGATATCTCTATAGCTTCCTTTTAATTGAACTTCTATGATTTCTTTGTATTATCCTTTTTTTTACAGGGTATAAAATATAGCACTTGGTATAAAGCAAAAGAAGATGTTGACTCTTGGAGAGGTATTGCATCTTTTTACCTGATAGTGGTCTGTCTTATCAAATAAAATAAAGCACATGTTAAATACTACTATTGATCAACAGGTGCTCTGCAAATCTTACCCGTCAGAGTTCATATCATAGTTCCACCATTGTTGATCCTATCGCTTGAGGACAAGCCGGATTACTTCATTATTCTTGACGGTCGGTGTGAGATGTTATTCTTCTTTGTAAGTTAATACTAAAACCACCATCTCAATTTTTTTTATTCTGATGTCCTTGGGTAGGATATAATTAAAATTTTTCCTTAATAGAATCTGATTTGTAGTTCATATATAATGTTCATGGTAATTGGTTAGGACAGTAAGCTTATCTGGTTCTTAGTTTTTATTTTTATTTTTTATAAAACTGCAGGTTATCAATTTGACTATAATTTCGACTGGACTCCAACTTTAGCAGGTCAAGTCTACTAGGAAATTGATAAGTCGACCTGACAGGTTAAATAAAGTAAATTTAAATTTTCCCGTACACATTCATGATAAAATATCTAGAAATATGTTATTTATATCCTCAAAAAGTTATATAAATTCCATTGATTGTCTTTTGGGATCTCATTTTTCTCACTATATCATTGTTTTATTGTTTTCAAATGTTTAGAAAAAAAGTAGTGTCAGCTGTATTTGGACATTGCACGGGCCTTGCAATTTACAATCACTCATTTTCTGTTGAAATTTGATTTTTAAATGTATTGAAGCTTCTACTGAATTTTTTAAGAACTTCATTTTTTTTAATTTTCTTAGTAAAATTGTGTGTTCAGTGCACGTGCATTGTACGTGTAGGGTGTTAGTTTTATGGACTCAATCCAGTAGATGATATAATAAATTGATTAATTTCTTTATTTATCAGTATATTCATGCTTTCCTTTCATGAGATGAATGGTGATTTATTATATACTTGCACATAACCAATACGAATGACATGATGGTTCATGAGATGAACCGGGGTCCACAAGTATATTAGATGTAACACATGTGTATGGATGAGATCCACATACGGGAGACATGTGTGACAAATCTTATACTTAAATATTATCACAACCAGTGATGAGACTGGACATCTCATACTGATAAGGTTGCAGTACTTTGATCACTATGAGATAGTGTGATTTGTCTCGATCATCAGAATGGAAGATTCTGGATCATAGTGCTGGTATATTTGATGTATTGAAGGACCATGAGAAGCACCTTATAAACACTGTCTTTATTTTAAGGACCATTGCCATGAGAAGCATTTGAATATGCTAATTGTTCATAAAAAAATCCAAGGAAAGAAAGGCAATTACCATGTGTGGATACCTAGGATAAAGATATGTTACAATCTTTTTTTCTTTTTTTTTATTTATAATGGTAGATATGTTACAATCTCCTGAGATGGTATTTGTGTGGGGAGATTTTCAAGACGCCAAGATTATGCTGATTTTGGCGATAAGACGTCAATTAGAGCACCCACGTGCCGTTCAAACACACCTCGGCAACAGGGTCAGAGCCTTGGCCGAAACCAGCCTGACTTCGGCTACCCAGGCTGACTTCGGCTACGTAGGCTGACATCGGCTGAGCGCCTGACCTCGACTGAGGGAGTCGGGTCGCCAGTCAAGATAGATACCATGGTCTCGCCCCAACATCCGCCACGTCATCGGACACGTGGCAGAGTACGGGCACGTGTCATTGGAATAGATGGGCCATCCCAGCCGCCCACAATCTTCGCTAGATCGCTGACAAGGCGGCATCCAGCAGCTATAGCCAAATCAGGGCAGAGCCCGAGGATGGATCCAATGGGACCTCAACCGCCAAAGGCTCGAGACACGATCAGGCCCAACATGACATGCATTTAATGCGACGTGGGCTGATTGGACTGGCAATAAATGCTTTGTGGGCTATGATGGACCCGCATTTATTACTTTGTGGGCTAATGAGATCATTCCTGTCAAATCTAGGGGCCCACTCCAAGATATCAGGCAGAATCCTCTATAAATAGGATGACATTCCATAACGAAGGTACGCATACACATTCCCTCTTGAGCCGTTACTCTGCCTCTCTTCTTCTTCTACTACCTCTGTTTTAGTTCATATACTAACTTAGGCATCGGAGAGCCTTGCGCCACTCAGGCCAGGGTCCTCTGACCGTTTGTTCCTCCCCTTTCAGCCTTTGAAGCAGCTAACCTTCATCATACGTTTGGATAAGTCCTACCAGGCACCCCATAATCTTGTGAGTTATAATTTCTGCACTTACAATTGGCGCCATCTGTGGGAAAGTATTAGCCCAATCTTCCCAAGTACCATGCCTCCAAAAGCTAAGAAAGGCGGAGAATCTTCGAGTGCAGTGGTCCAGCTACCGAGCCCGTCGCCGGACGCACCTCCTCAAAGGCGCTCTGGGGTAGGGCCTGGTGCAACCGCAGGCGAAGAGCGTCCGGACACACACCTCTTCGTCCAGATTCCGTTCCCAGAGCAGGTCGAGGATTCGTCTCTGGGCGAGGAAGTTATGCCTCCCTGGCAGAGCGAACGGCGGTACGAGCGTCCCCAGAGGGACAAATCCGTAGCAGTCAGTAAGTCCCACCATTCGCGCCACCTTACTGGCGGCGGGGATGTCGCAGCCCAAAACATCCTTATCCAGGAGTAGGAGAAGTTAATCCGCCAGCTCCAACAGCAACTAAGAGCCGGAGGAGTGACCTCGTTAAGGCAACCCTCTGGGCGCCAAGGCGAGAGGAGGGCCACCCAGAGCCGGGCGATCCCTTCCTCCCATGAGGATTTGAGAACTTATCTGGATCAAAAGCGCGGTCGGGCCCACGACGAAGGCTCGACTAATAGTCGAAGCCATCATGGCCGAGACAGTCAAGCTCGCGACCATCACAGTCGGGGCCACTCGAAGAGAAAGTCAGAAACACTGTCGCCAGAGAAGGATGACAAGCGAGAGTGGCTCGACAGGCGCATCAAGCTGGCGGTTCAGCGCAACTTGGAGATGGCCGGACTCGCCCGAGACCAACAGGATATCTGTGGCCCCGCCGATCTGGGGGTCTCCCCCTTTACTCGGGAAATCAAAAAGACTCCCCTGCCCAAGAGGTTCTCCGTCCCGCGATTCGTCCTCTACGACAGAGTCTCGGATCCCGCCGCTCACCTCCAGCACTTCTCCCAGAGGATGTCTATTTGGGGGGACGAGGGCCACCTTAATTGTAAAATCTTCTCTTCCAGTCTGGGTGACCTCCCCCTAAAATGGTTCTGCGTCCTCCCAGAGAGATCAATCTCAAGTTGGAGGCAGCTCCAGCTCTCCTTCTTGAAGAAATTTCAAGCCTATAGTGTCGTTCCCAAGACCGATGCTGATATACTGGCCCTGAAGATGAAGCAGGGCGAGAACATCACCCAGTTCGCCAAGCGATTCTGGGCGACGTATAACCAAATCGAAGTCTCGAAAGACGCAGTGGCAGTTTTCGCTTTCCATAATGCTCTGTTACCAGGAAATGAGCTTAGGAAAGACCTGGCCGGAGACCCTGTCACCTCCGTGCCGGCGTTGATGTCCAGGGTGAAGCGCTATATTACCCGGGAAGAAGATGATATTCGGGCCCGGGAAAGCCACGGCTTAGGACATAAGGACAAGGGCGACCAGCCTCATAAGAAGGATAAGAAGCCCTTTCGAAGAGAAGAGCCGAACCAAGCTTGGGTCTCGACCTCAGCAAAAGCCCCAGCGTCCAAATCTGGGGGCAGCAGGAAGCCCAGGCCTCCCTCCAGTTCCTACCAAGCTGTGAATACCATCTTCAAGGAACCGATCCATCAGATCATGAATAAGATCAAACAGCGACCGTATTTCAGCTGGCCTCAGCTTATGCAGGGTGATCCCTCCTCCCGTGACCAAAGCAGGTTTTGCGCTTACCACAAGCAAAATGGGCATAAAACCAAGTGTAAGATCCTGAAGTCACACCTGGAGAAGCTCGCCAAGGAAGGCCACCTGAAGGATTACATCAAAACAGGAGATGCGGGCAATGGCCGGATTCATCAAAGCGGTGACAACGACCCAGACAGCGACGGATCAGAGAAGATCATCAACGTCATCCACCTGGCACACTCAGTGCCTTTCGCCTCCCCTAGGGGTAGCGCCCAGGCTCGTACCGAGGCCAGGCAGACCTCTCATGGAAAAAAAGTAATGAGGGCTGAGTCCGGACCTACGTCAAAGAGAGCACGGCATGAGCGCCCAGCTATCTGTTTTTCAGAAAAGGACCATGAAGGAGTTTAGCTCCCCCATAACGATCCTCTGCTCCTAACATTGAAGCTCTGGGACTTCACAGTGAAGAGAATCCTCATTGACTCCGGCAGCTCATCCGAAATCCTCTACTTCGGATGTTTCAAAAAGATGGGTCTCTCGGAGGCTGATTTAAAAGAGGCTCGTACGCCTCTAATAGGATTCAGCGCCAAATCGGTCTACCCCAAAGGAAGGATCACTTTGGAGACCCGAGTGGGTGGAGCCTCTGTGATGACCGACTTCCTAGTAGTAGACGCCCACTCCCCCTACAATGCTATTATGGGTAGGACTTGGCTCCACAATATGGAAGCAATTCCCTCCACTTTCCACCAGAAGCTGAAGTTCTTGCTTAAGAACAAGGAGGGCAGATGGAAGTGATCACTGTGGACGGAGATCAGCAACTGGCCAAGCAGTGCATGATGGCCGTAGTTCCTGGGGAAAAAGAGCCGGGGCAAGTGCATATGGCAGAGCTCGAGAGGGAGCTGGACGAAATCGGCCAAGACCCCGAGAAGAAGAGCATCGAGGACCTGGCCGAGATCAGGATCGATCCACTCGACCCAGAAAGATTCTTCCTGCTTGGTAGTCAGCTTGCCGACCCCGAGAGGACCGAGCTCTCAAAATTCTTGATGCAGAACAGAGATGTCTTTGCCTGGACTCCGAGCGAAATGCCCGGGATCGACCCTGAAGTTATGTGTCACAAGCTGAACGTAGATCCTAACCATAAGCCCGTGATACAAAAGGCCCGCAGAAAAGGTTTGCCGCAGACAAAAGCCGTGGTCGAAGAGGTCGACAGGTTGCTAGAGGCTGAAGCAATCAGAGAAGTCCAGTACCCGGTCTGGTTAGCCAACACGGTGGTCGTCGAGAAGAAAATCGGTAAGTGGAGGGTGTGCGTCGATTTCACCGACCTCAACAAAGCTTGCCCGAAGGACAGCTTCCCGCTTTCGAAAATTGATCAAATGATAGACGCCACTGCTGGCCACGATAGGATGAGCTTCCTTGATGCTTATCGAGGTTATCACCAGATCCCGATGTTTGGGCCAGACGAGGAGAAGACTGCGTTCATCACCCCCCGCGACACTTATTGTTATAAGGTGATGCCTTTCGGATTGAAAAACGCGGGGGCAACCTACCAGCGACTCGTCACGAAGATGTTTCAGGCTCAGCTCGGCACGACCGTCGAAGTATATATTGACGACATGGTCGTCAAATCCAAGCAGTCTCAACACCATCTGGCAGATTTGGCTCAGGTCTTCAGCATACTCAGGGAATTCAAGCTCAAGTTGAACGCCTCCAAATGTGCTTTCGGCGTCGCTTCTGGCAAATTCCTCGGAAGTTTGGTGACACGGAGAGGGATAGAAGCCAATCCGGACCAGATCACGGCGATCTTGTGAGTCCAGAGTCCGACGACTACAAAGGAGGTCCAAAAGCTAACTGGAATGGCCGCCGCACTCAACCGATTCATCAGCAGATCGTCAGATAAGTGCATGCCTTTCTTTCAACTTTTAAGGAAAAACTTAAAATCTCAATGTATCCCTGAGTGCGACCAAGCACTGCAAACACTCAAAACCTATCTCTTTTCACCACCCTTACTCTCCACCCCAACTCAGGGGGAGACGTTGTATTTGTATCTGGCAGTCTTGGATCATGCGGTGAGCTCTGTCCTCGTTAGAGAGGAAGATAAATTACAAAAACCGATCTATTACACGAGCAAGATCCTTCTTGACGCCGAGACCAGATACCTCTTACTCGAGAAGCTCGCGCTGACACTCGTCAGTGCCTCTCGCAAGCTCTTTCATTACTTCTAGTCCCATACCATTGTGGTTGTTACAGAGCACCCACTCCGGTCTATTTTCAGAAAAGCTGACTTTTCATGTAGGATCCCCAAGTGGGCGGTCGAACTAGGGCAGTATGATATCCAATATCAACACAGGACTGCGATCAAAGCCCAGATCTTGGCAGACTTCATTGTTGAGTTCGTTTCTCCGAGCTCAGCTTCGACTCAGCCCGGCACCGAACTGGGGGGCATAGGGCACAAAAGCGAAGCCACCGAGGTCGATGAACTATCTCAGAGCCAAGCCCTTAACTCGAAATGAAAAGTCTTCGTTGACGGCTCATCTACTTTCAAGAGAGCTGGTGCGGGCGTAGTCCTCCAATCACCAGAAGGATTGGTCATAGAACAAGCTCTGACCCTGGGCTTTAAAGCAACAAACAACAAAGCTGAGTACGAGGCTCTGATTGTGGGACTAAACAGCGCCCAAATCCTCGGAGCCCCGGCAATTGGTGGTCTTCAGTGATTCACAATTGGTCACAAGCCAGCTAACTGTGGATTACCAATCCCGGGACGATAGGATGGCGGCCTATCTAGCCCTCACAAAGAAACTTCTTACTTATTTCCAGACAGCCGAAGTCAGGCAAATCTCCAGGGATACTAACACGAATGCTGATGCGCTCGCGAACATGGCCTCCGCTGTCGAAGCAGGAAAGAAAAGAACTGTTGATGTTTGGTCGATATTGAGATCAAGCTTAGAGCTCCATCCATCTCGGCAGGTTCTGTGCCTTGATCTTGGCCCAAGTTGGATGGACCCGATCACTTCCTACCTCAAAGACGATCAGCTCCCTGAAGACAATAATGAAGCTCACCGGATCAGACTCAAGGCAGCTCGATTCTGGCTGTCTCCCGAAGGCAAGCTCTACAGAAAATCCTTCACAGGTCCTTATCTCCAATGCGTTCATCCGAGTAAGGTTAACGACTTTTTGTACGAGATTCATGAAGGAATTTGTGGAAGCCACATCGGAGGATGGTCGTTGGCATACCGAGCTATCAACCAAGGTTACTGGTGGCCGTACATGCAGAAGGACGCGCAAATATACGCAAGGAAGTGTGAAAAGTGTCAGAAGTTTTCCCATTCCCTTCATCAGCCAGCGCAGGACCTGAGCCCCCTTTCTAGCCCGTGGCCCTTCGCCCAATGGGGGCTGGACATTGTGAGACCTCTCCACTGGGCTCCAGGGAATAAAAGATGGCTGATAGTTGCCACGGATTATTTCACAAAGTGGGTAGAAGCTGAACCGCTGTCCTCTATCACCGAGAGGGATTCCAAGAATTTTGTGTGGAAGAATATCATTACAAGGTTTGGCATCCCTAGAACTTTGATCTCGGACAACGGGACTCAGTTCGACTCCAAACTTTTCAGAGACTTCTGTCAAAAGCATGGCATCAGAAGCCACTACTCCACCCTGGCGTACCCGCAAAGCAATGGTTAGGCTGAGATTTCTAACAAAGTATTACTTGACGGCCTGAAAAAGCGACTGGACGAGCAAAAGGAAGATGGGTAGAGGAGCTCCCTAGCGTTCTATGGGTGTACAGGACAACCCCAAGGCGTTCCACCTCGGCAACACCTTTTTCTTTTGCCTATGGGATGGAAGTAGTCATTCCCCTGGAAATTGGTCTCCCCACTCTGAGATCAGAACTTGTCGATCAAGGCCAAAACGAGATGAACCTAGCAATGGAACTGGATCTGGCCAACGAGCGCAGAGAAGTAGCGGCCATACAACTGGCCGACTACCAGCAGCGGCTAGCCAAAGGATACAACGAAAGCGTCAAAGAGAGGAGTTTCTTGGTAGGGGAACTGGTCCTGAAGAAGATGCTCCCGTCTGATAGAAATCCAAACGAAGCAAACTAGCTCCAAATTGGCATGGCCCGTTCAGAGTGGTTTCGGCAGCAGGGCGATCTTCGTACGAGCTCGAGGACTTGGAGGGCAGACGGTTGCCGAGACCGTGGAATGCAACCCACCTCAAGAAGTTCTTTTTCTAGAGGTGTAACAAAAGTTTTCATGGTCAATAAAAGCAGCCTTAGCCCTGTCCATAATTTGTGCCATCGATTTTCGGAGTTCGACAACAGTAGATACCAGGGACTGACCTAGGGTTCATACACCCAGTCGCTCCTAAAACTCTGGGTTCATACACCCTGAGACTAACCTCGGGTTTATACACCCAGGCTTCTCAAGACTTTGGGTTCACGCACCCAGTGACTGACTTAGGGTTCATACACCCAATCGCTCCTAAAACTCTGGGTTCATACACCCTGAGACTGACCTCGGGTTCATACACCCAGGCTTCTTAAAACTTTGGGTTCACGCACCTAGGGACTGACTTAGGGTTAATACACCCAGTCGCTCCTAAAACTCTGGGTTCATACACCCTGAGACTGACCTCGAGTTCATACACCCAGGCTTCTCAAAACTTTGGGTTCACGCACCCAGGGACTGACTTAGGGTCCATACACTCAATCGCTCCTAAAACTCTGGGTTCATACACCCTGAGACTGACCTCGAGTTCATACACCTAGGCTTCTCAAAACTTTAGGTTCATACACCCCCCGAGATCGATCCCGGGCCCAGGCTCGCACAGCAGAGTTCCTCAAAATTCTAGGTCACCTCGGCTAATAGCTGTCTTTAAAAAGACAGCAGCAGAAGCACAGAGATGCAGAGAAGCAGTGCAAGTACAGAAAAAAGAAGCACAGAGATGCAGAAAAGGTCGTCCTCGGCGTTCTTACCCGAATCTTCCAAAGTCAAGACGAAGCCCTTCCGGAGCTGTTTCACCCGGAGATAGTAGTTTCCTCCCCCGGCCTTACAGATGTCATATACATCCTCGATGTCATGAACGCCAAGGTTGATCCCTAAAACCTCATTTAATTTCGCCGTGCCCATGACGACCTTGTAGCCATTCGGCATCAACTAGCAAGGGGCAAGAGACCAAGCACTGAGGCAGGCCCTGAGCAAGGGGTGTAAGGGAAACCTAACCCTGCCCTCGATCACAGAAATCAGGGGAAACAGCATCCAGCCGCCGGACCAGCAGCGCAGGGCATGGTCGGAAGGAGTCGCCGGCCTGAGGCGGACCCCCTCCGGAATACTATACATCCCCCTAAACCTAGCTATACCCTCAGGTGTCTCTAACTAAAACCTAGGACTTGCCATTTCTATAACCTAGGAGAAGGAGAGGCAAGAAGAAAACCTAGAAGGGAAAAACCCTAAAGAGATAGAGGCTCGAAGTGACTTACAGAAGCAGAAGGGCGAGCCAGGAATGGGAGTCAATTTGGGCGCGCGATATCCTCAACATTTCGCAGTCGTCCTCGCCTAAACCTCTGGAAGAATCTTGAGAGAAGATGAAGAACAGAGCAAAAATCGGAGGTAAAGATAAAGAAAGTAGAACAGAGGAAGACGCCCCTATTTATAAGGGCAAGGAAGCCCTCCTTGGGCGCCATTTATGAATTCGAAAAGACAGCATCGCGATTTGCGCATGTCTCATCAAACTGACGGCACTGTCAGTAATGAAACGACACGTATAACTCCCGGCTCGTTTCCCGTGGTAAGCAGGGCGCGACATTGATTACCTTGAAGAGTCGGAACGGCGCCTGGTAATGATCGAACGTCTCCAATCGGACTCTCTAGCTTCTGACCTCTAAAGGCTAGGGCCACTAAGAAGTCACAAGCTAGGGGTAATTGTGTGGGGAGATTTTCAAGACACCAAGATTATGCTGATTTCGGCGATAAGACGTCAATTAGCGCACCCACGTGCCGTCCAAACACACCTCGGCAACAGGGTCAGAGCCTTAGCCGAAACCAGCCTGACTTCGGCTACCCAGGCTGACCTCGGCTAACCGCCTGACCCCGGCTGAGGGAGTCGGGTCGCCGGTCAAGATAGATACCATGGTCTCACCCCAACGTCCGCCACATCATCGGACACGTGGCAGAATACGGGCACGTGTCATTGGAACAGATGGGCCATCCCAGCCGCCCACAATCTTTGCCGGATCACTGACAAGGCGGCATCCAGCAGCTATAGCCAAATCAGGGCAGAGCCCGAGGATGGATCCGATGGGACCTCAACCGCCAAAGGCTTGAGACACGATCAGGCCCAACATGACATGCATTTAATGCGACGTGGGCTGATCGGACTGGCAATAAATGCTTTGTGGGCTATGATGGACCCGCATTTATTACTTTGTGGGCTAATGAGATCATTCCTGTCAAATCTAGGGGCCCACTCCAAGATATCAGGCAGAATCCTCTATAAATAGGATGACATTCCATAACGAAGGTATGCATACACATTCCCTCTTGAGCCGTTACTCTGCCTCTTTTTTCTGTCTCCTACCTCTGTTTAGTTCATACACTAACTTAGGCATCGGAGAGCCTTGCGCCACTCAGGCCAGGGTCCTCTGACCGTTTGTTCCTCCCCTTTTAGGCTTTGAAGCAGCTGACCTTCATCATACGTTTGGATAAGTCCTACCAGGCACCCCATAATCTTGTGAGTTATAATTTCTGCACTTACAGTATTCGTATATAATATTTTATGAAAATTTACAATCCTTAATTAACTCTCTAAGATAACCTACAATTTCCAAAAATAATATATAACGATTAACAATTATGTTAGCATCTTTACCTAGGGCCCATGTGACGTGGGTGGGCCCCAGCACGGACCAAATACACTCCTTAGTTAGTACTTCTATTATATTCAAAGCAATATTATGTTTACAAATTGATTAAAATTTCTTAATTCTCCTGTTTTAAGCATAAGATTAAAGAAATATTAGTTTTCTAATCTAACTGGCGGGGTTTTTCTAATAGGATTAGGGAATGTATTATCTTGCTTTTAAAGAGAGAACCAGACGTCCCTCTTTCCCTAGAAAAAGCATGCAAAATTTGTCAAGAAGAGTAAGGAGAGAAGTAGAGAGAGTTTTCCCTTTTGAGAATCTATGTTAGAAGTTGATCTAAGTGCTTGATCGTACCCCGTACAAGGTTTATCTTCGAATTTGTAGCGACCTATTCTTTTTTATTTTATTTTTCAAACAGAAGGCTCTCAATCCTTTGGGCTGGACTAATCCCTCCGGGCTCAAAGAGAAGCCGAATAAAACCCCTTTGGCCTCCAAGTGGTAGCACTAGTGACTAAACCTATGGTTCCTAAAAAGGAAAACCGAAGATCCATACCAGGATCTCTAGTTCCGGAAGAAAGATAAACCGTGGTCCTGACCAGACGACCTATTCATCACTGATCAAAGCTTCTACATTGCCAAAGTCTCAAAGATTATCATGTCCACTTAATATGCGACTCTTATCAGTATGGCAGTCAATAGGACACTTTTACATAGAAATAAAAAAGTAAAAAAGAAAAAAATAATAAGTACTGGAATGCACTTCCCAATGTAAACCGGCCAACTTTATTAATTATATATCTATCAAGAAAAAAACTATGCAACCAAGTGATGTATATCTTGCTTACTGCAAATTAAAGATCCACAAATTTGATAAATCACACTGAAAAATAGAACTGTCACTAGAAATGAATCAATCCATGAAAATTTGAACTTACGTGGGAGTGTACATGAAGTACTTGAGGAATGGAAAGATGGTGAAGAGCCACTTGGGAACCAGCTCAAAATTGCAATGTCCCAAGTTGTTCATGAAATCTAAGTATGTGAGGTAGCCTGCAGCCGCTGAAATGGACGCAGTTCTTGTAAATGTCGTGGCTAAGAAGGGAATTGTGAAGAGTAGGTAATAGAGCAGAATTTCTGCGAAGGGATGAATCACAGCTGCGAAGGAAAACAGTAAAATAAAGAAACAAAAAACAAGAAGAAAGAAAATGTTATTCCTTGAAAGCTTTGATATCTTAAGGTCCTTTTCAGTACTTTTCTTAATGGGAAAACTTCATGAAGGTATAAAAAACTTTGGCTCATTTTTTAAAAAGTGCATGAAGATTTAAATATTTTAAAAGGTATAAAAGTTTTCAACGATTCTTTTAATCAAGTCCTCTTCATAAAAAAATTAAGAAAATGACAAAAATACCCTTATGTCATTTTTTAATTTTTTTCTTTAATAAACCATTTAAGAGAAATGATCAAGCCCAGCCCAAATGACCTAATGGACCCCACTTCAACACCTTTATGCATGGATGGTTAGAAAAATGGAGATTCTAAATGACTAAAAACTAGCTTCATTAAATGATTATGATCATCAAAATTTGTCATAAGAGAAGGGTATTTTTATCATTTCTCAAAAAATTAAGAGGAGGACTTGATTGAAATAATTGTGGAAAACTTTTATACTTTTTTGAAATATTCAAGTTTTATGTACTTTTTTTAGAATAAGTCAAAATTTTTATATTTTTTAAGTTTTTCCTTATTTAATTAATATGAATTCATAATAAAACACTCTCAAATGAAAAAACATTAAATAGGTGAGTTAAGGATGTAATATAAAGATGTAGAAGGCCTCACTTTTCTACAATTTGATTTTTCAGGGTGATTATTGGGTAGTCATTTCATAATGCAATGAAAAATCTATTTGAAAGTTCTCTATTAAGAAGGCTTTACTTGGAAATAACTAGGAATTCTAAAGAACCCCTCGGGTCCCTCACTTGGCCCTCAAAAAGCCTGTCATAATAAAACACTCTCAAATGAAAAAACATTAAATAGGTGAGTTAAGGATGTAACATAAAGATGTAGAAGGCCTCACTTTTCTACAATTTGATTTTCCAGGGTGATTATTGGGTAGTCATTTCATAATGCAATGAAAAATCTATTTGAAAGTTCTCTATTAAGAAGGCTTTACTTGGAAATAACTAGGAATTCTAAAGAACCCCTCGGGTCCCTCACTTGGCCCTCAAAAAGCCTGCAACATAAGAATTACTAATTTTCTTAAAACACCTAAGATCAAGGTTTGGACCATAATTTTTGTAGTCCTGCCAGTTTGGGGGTTAGGCTTAGATAATACTAGGCCCAACCTGACCCGACCCGCCCTATTCTCTTTATTTTTTGTTTTGCATATTTCTTTCACTAGAATCTTTAAACGACTATAACTTTTGATCATACCATTGGATTTTGATGTTCTTCATACAATTAGAAAAGCTCTTTTCGAGTAAATATTATAGAGCCCAAGATTGTCCCAATCGGAACTAGGGGTGCACAAAAAATCCATCGATCCGTAAAATCGATCCGATCCGATCTAATCTGCGGATTCTTAACCGAACCGAATGTAAATAGATTGGTGACAGATTGAAAATCTTGTAATCCGTTAGCAACGGATCGGTGACGGATTTCACATTCAATTCACGGATTCAATCCGATCATATCCGTTGATATTAAATATAAATAAAAAAAACTTAAGGGGTCTAAATATAAGTTAAGAGGTCTAAACTTAAGGGGTCTAAAGATAAGTTAAGGGATCTAAAAATATATATGTAATTTTTATTTTTTTATGGATTGCTAGATCTCTTTCTTTAACATTAGATTTAACGGATCGGTGACGGATTTCACCCTTAATCCACGGATTCAATCCGATCTGATCCGTTGACATTAAATATAAATAAAAAAAGTTAAGGGGTCTAAATATAAGTTAAGAGGTCTAGACTTAAGGGGCTAAATATAAGTTAAGGGTCTAAATATATTTGTAATTTGTATTTTTTTTTTGTGGATTGTTAGATCTCTTTCTTTAACATTAGATTCAACGGATCGAATGGATTAAACCGATCCGATCCGATCCGGTCCTCCACGGATTGGATCGGATCGGTTTTTAACAACTACGGATTGGTGATGGATTCCAAATCCATCAATCCGTAGGTAACGGATTGGTGACGGATTTGGCCTAATCCGCACCAATCCGATTCGTGTACACCCCTAATCGGAACTGTAGCG
This sequence comes from Litsea cubeba, assembly GCA_012931725.1. Classification (NCBI taxonomy): domain Eukaryota; kingdom Viridiplantae; phylum Streptophyta; class Magnoliopsida; order Laurales; family Lauraceae; genus Litsea; species Litsea cubeba. Next base: position 58,452,163 of record CM022944.1, read on the forward strand.
AAGAATATATCATATATAGAAGTTGGCTCTCTCATCTTTGGGAGAGGAGGCTCGCCCTAAACAGTAATATTTAGTGAACTTATCAGGGAAGGCAACTCCTCGCCAAGTGCGGGTGAGGGTTAGGCACTCTTTGCCCCCGTTGGGCGAGGGTGTGCACAGTCTAGCTCAGTCTCCTTTTTTTTGTATTTTCCTGTCATTTTTTTCATTCTTTTGATTGCCAAATCTTCAAATGCCTGTGACTGTTAATCCATCCGTCAATTTTTCTCGCATAATATATCTTGGAAAGGTTTTTTCGAATAGATATCCGTAGGGTCCAAGATTGTCCCGATTAAAGATATACTAAAGGATTTAATGCCTTGGAAAAGTCATCAATTTATCTATTTTAGAAAAGAAAGGTGGGCCCCATGCCTAATTCTTGTTCACCTTAAGTGACCGATTTGGGTGAGGATGGGTATCACCACTGGCCAGCGAGGTCTCATTTTTCCTTCTATTTTTGTATTTATGCGAGATCTTGTAACTTTTTGTTAGGCAAAAAAGTCCAAGACAGTATATGTCAGGACAATAATCGATGTTGACATGTTGAAAGGTCTTGACATGTTGAAAGGCCTCATGAAACGGATGACTCAAAGTCGCCTGACAGAACTTAAGACAGTGGAGTGTCTCACTATAGCGAGACACATGCTCGCTATAGCGAGCTGGGCACAGGAGTTCAAGTTCGTTCAGAACTCTTTTAAAGAGTTGCAAAGGGACTTCTTTCCCGATGAGATTATTTCTAGGAGTCTTAAGCATGAACTTAGGCCTATTTATTGGGTGTTTCTCTCAACCCAAAGAACACACACAAGAAGTTAATTCTCTCTTGATCTGAGTAGAGATATCCTAAGAGAGATTTTCTTGTTTCTCTAAAGCCATTGAGAGATTGTTCTGAAAGACTGCTCTAGAAGGTTTTGTTGCTTCTATTCTCTTGTAGAAGATTGATCATCTTGGTGGATAAGGTGCGAGGAGATCAAGTAAGGAGAACGGTGCACGATGGAAGTCGTGTTAGTGGATTCTGTGCAAGAACAACTACAGTCCTGAGGTCGAGGTACAGACTGAGGTACAGGAGCTTGTGAGTATATCTTGTAAACTGTTCGTGAACTCTTGATTTTTGGTTCGTGGTTTTTCTCCCGGAAAGGGCTTCCACGGTAAAATTTGTGTCTGCCTTCTTATAATGATTGCTTGGTAGATTTATTTGCTAGTTCTGTCTGATTGGTTTATTTCTGCTGCATTGATTGGTTAAATTAGAACTAGTAATTCATTCTAGTGGGTCCTAAAAAACCTTCAATTGGTATCAGAGCAGGTTACACTATTTTATTGTGTTGATCCATAATTGCTAGAATGGATATCTACCGCAAAGGCACTTCAACCAATAAGCCTCCTCTGTTGGATGGTAGCAATTATGCTTATTGTAAAGCCAAGATGGTTGCCTTCTTGAAAGCCATAGATCTGAAAGTTTGAAAATCTGTTGAGAATGACTATTCCTTGCCCACTATTACTGCTGATGGGGTAACTGATCCCAAACCTGAAGATAAGTGGACTAAGGAAGAAGAGTTGGCTATCACTTGTAACTCTAGGGCTTTGAATGCTATTTATAATGGAGTTAATATGTCTGAGTTTCGTAGAATTTCTACATGCACTACTGCGAAATAAGCTTGGGATATTCTACAAACTGTGCATGAAGGGCTGACACTGTCAAACAATCAAAACTTCGAAAATTGTATATAGCCTTCGAAACCATAAAGATGGAAGATGATGAAACTTTTGATGATTTCAATTCGAAGCTGAATGCAATTGTAAATGATACCTTTACTTTGGGAGAACCAATTCCTAAAAACAGAATTGTTAAAAAGATTTTGAGGTCTCTCCCATAAAGGTTTGATGGAAAGGTTGTGGCCATAGAGGAAAATAAAAATCCGAATACGCTTAAAGTTGATGAGTTGGTTGGCAACCTACAAACTTTTGAAGCAAACCTTAGGTCTAATGGGAAGACAAAATCTCAAGGTATTGCTTTGAAAGTGTTCAAGGAATCATTCAAGAAAGCGTCCAATGAATCATATAAGAAAGCTGCAAGTGATTCAGATTCCGATTCAGAGGAAATTGATCCCCAAGTTGCTGTACAATTCGTGAAGCAATTTAATCTTTTTATGAAGGAACAGAAAACCAATGTGAAGATCCCTAAAAATTCTGGAAAGAAGAAATCTTTTAAAGGTATTCAATGTTATGAGTGTCAAGGCTTTGGACACATTGCTAATAACTGCGAAAATAAAAAATCTAAAAAGAAGGCCTTGAATACTACTTGGGAAGATGCTGATGAGAATGATGAAAATCCTGAGTCTGACAAGTCTGACACTGGCAAGGGGAAGTTTATTGCTTTTATAGAAACTTCTAGTTCTGTTGCTTCTCATGTTTCTTCTGAAGCTAAGACTGATCAAGATATTGGGTCAGAGGAAGAACCAGATTGGAAAGCTGAATATGAAACACTTTTCAAGAAAACCATGAAGATGGTTAAAATAAATGAAAAAGTTACTATTAATTGATAAATATCTAAAGAGCAGAATTCCTCCTTGAAAGCTGAACTTGCAGATTCACTTGCAAAAGTACAAAATCTGGAGGATGAAAATACCAAGTTGGCTGACAAACTGACTGTAGAATCACAAAAGTGTGACTTACTTGATTCTGATATGAAGACTTTGAAAGCAGAAAATTTTGATCTGAATGGAAAACTCAAGATGGTTCTATCTGAGTTAGACACTGTTAAAGCTTCATTGAACAAGATGAATACCGGATCTAAAAAATTAGATGACATCTTGTGCAGTCAAAAGGCAAACACTGACAAGCATGGCATTAGCTACGATAATAGAGCATCCACTTCAAATGTCAAAGGTAACAATTATTTTGTTAAAAAATCAGTTATTACTAATCTTGTTGTTAGTGTTGCAAAGAAAGCTCCAACGAAGCAGAATGTGTTACGTCCTGAACGAATCCCCACTTGTCATCATTGTGGAATTAAAGGACACATTCGACCCCATTGCAACAAGCTGTGAAGTTTACTGAATCAAAAGCAATGGAAAACGCAGAAGGCTGAGCTGAAAAAGAAGAATACCAAAGCTGTCTGGGTCAAGAAAGAAGACCTCTCTTCTGTATTGGTACACACTTTGCTGAAATATTTAAATTTACAAGTGTGTGTGCCTATACTTCATCATCACCCCTGATCTACAAGATCAAGCCCCCACCCCAGTGCTGATACGAAGATCATATTGAGGGGGAGTCAATATTGAGGGGGAGCTACTGCATCCAGGTTGACAGAAGCTGCACGATAATATTTGTTTGTCAATTATGGACAAAAATAGGGGGAGAAGAATGGAGCTAGGGGGAGATTTATAAGCCAAGGCAATTCAAGATCTGAAAGTTCAAGCAAAGAGAATACATGATCTACACATGATCTACAGAGCTGATTCTTTTTTTCTTTTAAAATCTTTTCAAATTCAATGTATTTTGGGTTTTAATTTTGGGTAGATCAAATTGTATTTTTTTTAGGGATTTTGTCCAAGAATTGCCAAAAGGGGGAGATTGTTAGGCAAAAAAGTCCAAGACAGTATATGTCAGTACAATAGTCGATGTTGACATGTTGAAAGGTCTTGACATGTTGAAAGGCCTCATGAAACGGATGACTCAAAGTCGCCTGACAAAACTTGAGACAGAGGAGTGTCTCGCTATAGCGAGACACATGCTCGCTATAGCGAGCTGGGCGCAGGAGTTCAAGTTTGTTCAGAACTCTTTTAAAGAGTTGCAAAGGGATTTTTTTCCGATGATATTATTTCTAGGAGTCTTAAGCACAAACTTATGCCTATTTATTGGGTGTTTCTCTCAACCCAAAGAACACACACAAGAAGTTAATTCTCTCTTGATCTGAGTAGAGATATCCTAAGAGAGATTTCCTTGTTTTTCTAGAGCCATTGAGAGATTGTTCTGAAAGACTGCTCTAGAAGGTTTTGTTGCTTCTATTCTCTTGTAAAAGATTGATCATCTTGGTGGACAAGGTGCGAGGAGATCAAGTAAGGAGAACGGTGCACGGTGGAAGTCGTGTTAGTGGATTCTGTGCAAGAACAACTACAGTCCTGAGGTCGAGGTACTGACTGAGGTACAGGAGCTTGTGAGTATATCTTGTAAACTGTTCGTGAACTCTTGATTTCTGGTTCGTGGTTTTTCTCCCGGAAAGTGTTTTCACGGTAAAATTTGTGTCTGCCTTCTTATGGTGATTGCTTAGTAGATTTATTTGCTAGTTCTGTCTGATTGGTTTATTTCCGCTGCATTGATTGGTTAAATTAGAACTAGTAATTCATTCTAGTGGGACCTAAAAAACCTTCACTTTTGATATGTTGATCAGAAATTTGCCCACGATATATGGATGGAAAGCTCTTTCCGACTAGATGATCGTAGATCCTAAGATTATGCCGCCAATCCAAGTTGTATCGAAGGAATTGTGACTCCCGGAATGTTGCCATTCATTTTTTAAAGGGGGGTTGTTAAACTATATGTACCCCAGGAAAAGCTTTCATAGTGTGGATTATTGGGTTTTTGAAGTATGGGGTGCATGCCCATGCCCAACTTAGCATCTTTGACCATCATTTTGTGAATCTTGAAAATTTTGACTTGGAGCGTCGTACCCGCATCAGATTGCGGTATTTTTTTGCCTGTCCCAGTTTTTCGATATTTGATTTTGATGCAACTTGCGTTACTTTCTTCATTTCGGTGTCATAGACATACTTTGGATGATCTTTTGACTTGAGGAAGTCATTTTTCCCAAGTCTTCATTTTTCATGAAATCTTTGGTTTTCTGTGAAATATGTTTTACGCGCTTTTGGAGATTCTTGTTGGAATTTGAGATGCCTTGAGAAGTTTAATGAAGAATTGAAGAAATTAGTATCTCAAGTATCATCTTGTGTTGGAATTATTGTCAACACAATGTCACAAGTGTGGTGTTGATAGAGCTTCAAAGAGAAAACAGAGCTGAAACAGAACAGTATAGGAAATCAGAATTTCATCTGTCAACCGGTATTTCTACCGGTAGAACAGGGGTAGAACAGGGGTAGAAAAGGGGTAGAAAAGGCTGACCCTGAGATTTCCATCTGTCAACCGCAAGTACTACCGGTAGAAGTGGCTGCCCTGAAAGTTCTACCGCAAGTACTACCGGTAGAAGTGGCTTAAATTCTAGCAGAAGCTTGGACATGAGAATTTCATCTGTTCTACCGCAAGTACTACCGGTAGAACACACGGGAAACCTGAGTTGCGCAGAAATAGAAGTTTTGCACGAAAATTCAGGAAACTTAAGTATTTCGTTTGGGACTCTTTCTAAACGAATTGTAGCCTATTTTGAACACTCTTAAGGGTTACCATAACCTATATAAAGGCATGTTTGGTTCGTTTTTAAGAATACAAGAAGAGATAAAGAAGAGAAGAGAGAAGAAAAGAGAGGGTTTTGGAGAGAAGAAGGTGTTGTTGCTGTGTGCTGTTGTGCTGCATGTTTCTACAGCAAGTGTGGACGAGGATGTGCTCTTGAAGATGGTGTTTCATCCATAAGATAAGTGTCTCTCTGTTTATGTTTAATTTTCAATTTGTAAGGGATTGAGAGAGAGAGATTGTAGAGGGGAAGGTCTATAGAAAAAGGTTTCTATTCTTATTCTGTAGAACATCAAGTTGGTGCTTGGTGTCTGGGGTTTGGTGATCCTATCTGTTGGTGCAGATAAATTGTAAAGGGAGTCGGTGCTTCCTAGATAGTTGGTGCTATCTAAAACTCAAGGGAGTAGGTGCTTCCTAGATAGTTGGTGCTATATGAAACTAAGGGTTGGTGCTCTTTGTCGTTGGTGCGACTAAATAGATTCAGATCTGTCCCGGATTGGTGTTCGGACAGTCTTTGAACCGTGGACGTAGCCTTTCGGTGAACCACGTTAAATCTGGTGTCATTGTGTGATTTGATTTGCTTTTGTTGTTAAATTAGACCTGTTTTTAAAGAATCACTGATTCACCCCCCCCCCCTCTCAGTGATCGCGATATCTAACAATTGGTATCAGAGCGTAAGGTTCCCTTGAAAAGCTTAACACGCTAAGGGTGATCTCTTGTCAAATCACATGGCAACCAATACAGGGAATAAGAAAGCACCTTTGTTTGATGGTTCTAATTACTCCTTCTGGAAGATCAGAATGCAGGCTTTCATTAAGTCACTTGGCTATGATGTCTGGGAGACTGTCAGAGTCGGTTACAATATTGCCATTGTACCCAATGATGCTGCAACGAAGAAGTTAGCAGACAGCGACTCTAAGGCGCAGAATGCACTCTTTAGTGGCCTTGTGGACAGCGAGCTGGTCAAAGTAATTGCATGCAAAACAGCCAAGGAAATATGGGACAAGTTGAAAAGCATTCATGAAGGAGATGAGAAGATCAAAGAAGCAAAATTGCAAACCCATCGCTCTCAATTTGAATCTCTTCGCATGGAGGAAAGCGAGAATGTTGACTCATATTTGCAACGAGTGAATGAAGTCACGAATGACATTCGTGGACTAGGGGAGGAGATTAAAGAACCAGTCATCGTCAAAAAGGTTCTAAGATCTCTTCTTCCCCGGTTTGATTCAAAAGTCTCAGCCATAGAAGAAGCCAAGGATCTGAATGAATTTTCCATGGATGAGTTGCATGGTTCACTCACTGCCTATGAGATGCGCATAGGAAAGACGTCTTCATCTGATAGAGAAGCGGCCTTCAAAGTTCAGAAAAAGGGAAAAGAGACTGCTGGTCATGATTCTGATACTGATGATGATGAGCTTGAGGCTCAATTTGTTAGAAAGCTGAAGAAAGGAAGCAATGGAAAGTACAAAGGGAAGCTACCCTTTAAATGCTTCAATTGTGGCGGTGTTGGTCACTTTGCTGCGAAGTGCCCGCTGAAAGAGAATAATGACGATGACTCTTATGTTGATAAGAGTAAGTGGAAGAAAAATTTCAGAAAGAGGGGCAAAGCAAAAAGCTTCATCAGTCAATATAATGACAGCATGTCTGAAACTTCAGACGATGATGAATCAGCCGAGGCAACTGAAGCTCTCTTCATGGTTACCGTTGAAGAAGAAGAGGAGCAAGAGCCGGAAGAGGAAGAGGAGGCTGAGGTCAATCTCGAAGAAGAACTCATTGCCGCACTTGAGGAGCTTAGCATGGAACGAAAAACAAGTAAGAAAAATCTGAAACTTCTTCATGAATCTGAAAGTTCAATTATTGCTTTGAAAACTCAAGTTGAAGAATATAAAAGAATGGTGGAAGTCCTTCAAAATCAAATAAGTATCAAAAAGGAAGAGGCTATGAAACTTGAAACTGAAATCGCTAGAGCAAAGGCTGAAAACTTGGAAAATAGCCGAAAACTCAAAGCACTCCAAGCGATTGAAGGGACAATGAAACTCAATGAAATTCTGAAAGTTCAAAAGCCCTTCCACAATAAATTTGGTATTGGATTTGAAACCGGAGAGTCCTCTAAAGCTGCACCTTCTGTGTTTATGAAACAAAGTGTCATACCTCTCAAGGCTACAAAGCATCAAATTCAGCCTAGTATTGAGATGGTCAATAAGAAAAGGTTTGTGGAGTTCAACCAGCCACCTAAGAAAGGAAGAATGTTCAGATTCTATGGTTATTGCTTTCATTGCAATAGATATGGACATAAAAGAGCTGATTGTAAATTCTATGTTAGAAACAGCCCACTTGTGACTAGGAACCCTTTTTCAATCCTAAACAGCCACAAAATTGAGTGCTATATGTGTCATAATTATGGACATTTGGCTAGGGATTGTAGGCTGCCTATTGCTAACCAATTTCAGGTTGAAAAGAAACCCAAGTTAGTTAAGGCATGGAGGGCAAAGAAAAGGGATGGTAATTCCAAAGAATCTCTCATTGTGCAAACGGCATTCAATGCACAAAAGAAGACAGCACCATGGGTCCTTGATAGTGGTTGTTCAAGCCATATGACAGGTGATAAAGAAAAATTCGTCAAATTACAGCACTATGAAGGCAGATCAGTGAAGTTTGGTAACAATGATGGTGCCAAAATCTGCGAAAAAGGTGTTGTTCAGCTAAAGGCAAACAAGATCAGATCAGACGAGGTCTTATATGTGTCTGGACTAAGACACAACTTGCTTAGTGTGAGCCAAATCTGTGACAAAGGCCACGAAGTTGTCTTCACTAAGAATGGTTTTGCTATCAAGAAGTGTAGCAACGGCAAAACAGTGGCTACTGGATCTAGGACTGCTGGAAATCTCTATACATTGTCAGATGGAGCTGAAAAGACTTGCTTGATGAGTCGGACAGAGGAAAGTTGGTTGTGGCACAAACGCCTTGGGCATCTAAACTTTGATAACATGTCAAAGATTTGCAAATCAAAGGCTGTCAGAGGTATGTCTACAGTTGAAAAGCCTTCCAACCCCATTTGCGATTCGTGTCAAAAGGGAAAGCAAACGAGGGTTATGTTCAAGTCAAATGAGCATCATTCAAAGAAACCTCTTGAGCTAGTGCACACTGATCTCTGTGGACCGATGCGAACTCAAAGCACCAATGGAGATAAGTATTTTATGTTATGCATTGATGATTATACTCGTATGACATGGGTATTGTTTCTTAAGCATAAACATCAAGCACTTGATCGTTTTAAAGTGTTTAAAGCACAGGTTGAAAATATGCTTGGAAAACGTATCAAGATTTTAAGGTCTGATCGAGGCGGTGAATTCACATCTGAAGAGTTCACTAACTATTGTGAGCACCATGGCATTCAAAGACAGTATTCAGCCCCTAGAACTCCACAGCAAAATGGAGTTGTGGAACGGAAAAATCGCACCGTTCAAGAGATGACTCGTACAATGCTAACTGAGAGCAAGCTAGCTGACAAATACTGGAAGGAGGCAATCCATACGGCTGTATACATTCAGAATCGATGCTTGATCAGGCCACATGAAGACAAAACTCCTTATGAGCTATGGTTTGAGCGAAAAGCGACAGTCAAGCACTTCAGAGTCTTCGGTAGCTAGTGTTACATCAAGCGTCTTGAACAAAATCCGGGCAAATTTGATGAAAAAGCTGATGAAGGTATATTTCTGGGTTATTCCTCATCTAATAAGGCTTACAGATGTCTTAACAAAAGGACCAGAAAAATTATAGAAAGTGCCGATGTTAGAATTGATGAAAACTATGAATCAAAGAATGGAACTCATTATGACAGTCTCGTTTATGAGGACTCGAGTGAGATTGATGATGAAGTAGCTAAACCTAATGATTCTGAGAAATCAAAGGATGACTCAGAGGATGCTACACCTAGAAAGAAAAGCACTTGGGTAGAGCAACACCCTAAGGATCAAATCATTGGAGATCCTGAGGCCGGTGTTAAAATAAGACAAAGTGTAGTTAGCAATTACTCACTTGTGTCCACCATTGAACCCAAGACTGTGGCTGAAGCCAGTCTCGATGAAAGTTGGTTGAAAGCTATGCATGAGGAGTTGGAGCAAATTGAGAAAAACTCCACATGGGAACTAGTCTCTAGACCTACCGATAAGAATGCTATTGGTACTAAATGGGTCTTTCGGAATAAGCTGAATGAAGATGGTCAGGTCATACGAAACAAAGCAAGGTTGGTTTGTAAAGGCTATGCTCAAGTTGAAGGCATAGATTTTGAAGAGACCTTTGCACCGGTGGCTCGTCTGGAAGCCATTCGTATGTTTCTTGCATTGGCTGCATACAAAACCTTCAAGGTATTTCAGATGGATGTAAAGTCAGCCTTCTTGAATGGATTACTTGAAGAAGAGGTCTACATTGAGCAACCTGATGGTTTTCTTATTAGCAAAAATTCAGACCTAGTGTGCAAGTTGAAAAAGGCTCTTTATGGGCTGAAACAAGCGCCAAGGGCGTGGCATGCAAGGCTGGACCTCTATCTCCGCAAGATCGGCTTTGGAAAAGGACTGGTTGATAGCAATCTTTATGTCAAAACAGAGTCGAGCAAACAGCTGGTTGTCATTGTTTATGTCGATGACATAATCTTTGGTGGCAATGATGAGGAGATGTGCAGGAATTTTGCTGAAGAGATGAAGAAAGAATTTGAGATGTCAATGCTTGGAGAACTAAAGTTCTTCCTTGGTTTACAAGTTCAGCAGCTGAAACATGGTATCTTCATATCACAGATGAAATACATCAAGGAAATGCTGAAGCGTTTTAACATGGAAGACAGCAAGCCAGTGAGCACACCAATGACAACGAACACAAAGCTAAGCAAAGATAATAAGGGTTCGTCCGTTGATCACACCACTTATCGTTCTATGATAGGAAGCTTGCTTTATTTGACTGCTACAAGACCGGATCTTCTGCAAGCAGTATGTATGGTGGCTCGATTTCAAGCATCACCAACTGAGACGCACCTTACAGCAGTAAAAAGGATATTTCGATATCTGAAAGGTACCATGGAGCTTGGCATTTGGTATCCTAAAGGCAAATCCTTCACTTTTGTTGCATACTCTGACGCCGATTGGGCTGGATGTATAGATGATCGCAAGAGTACAAGCGGTGGTGCATTCTATCTCGGTGAAAGGTTGGTGGCATGGCACAGTAAGAAACAAGATCCAGTATCCCTTTCTACAGTGGAAGCAGAATATATTGCAGCGGCAACTTGTTGTACGCAAGTATTATGGATGCGGCAAATGCTCTCTGATCTAGGAGTTCCGACAACGGATCCTACGCCGATCCTCTGTGACAACACAAGTGCAATTCACATCTACAAGAATCCTGTTCAGCATTCTAGAACGAAGCATGTAGCAATTCGCTATCACTTTCTCAAGGAAAAGGTTGCAGATGGTGAGGTAAAGTTGGAATATGTCCCAACTACTGAGCAAGTTGCTGATATCTTCACAAAACCTCTGCCAAAGGAAGTCTTCGAGTATCTCCGAAAAAAATTAGGAGTTACTCACTCTCCTAATCCTTAGGAGATGGGCTTGAAAGGGGGAGCAAAGTATTCTCTGAATATCCTATTCGCTCCTTCGTTGGTCCCTTTGGACTTGTTGTCAAAGGGGGAGAAAGACTTAAGCTAGGAGAAAGATATGCTTAGAAGTATGCTTAGAAGAAGTTATTATTCTATGATAACTTTGGGGAGATTGGTATCAAGAGTGTTAGAGATCTTGATTGATTCTATTTTTTTAAGACTAGGGGGAGACTATGGTACTGAAGAAGCGTCATGAAGATCAACTAGTTTCAAGTGTTGAAGTTCCAATAGTGTTGCCAACAATTCCAAAGGGGGAGATTGTTGGAATTTGAGATGCCTTGAGAAGTTTAATGAAGAATTGAAGAAATTAGTATCTCAAGTATCATCTTGTGTTGGAATTATTGTCAACACAATGTCACAAGTGTGGTGTTGATAGAGCTTCAAAGAGAAAACAGAGCTGAAACAGAACAGTATAGGAAATCAGAATTTCATCTGTCAACCGATATTTCTACCGGTAGAACAGGGGTAGAACAGGGGTAGAAAAGGGGTAGAAAAGGCTGACCCTGAGATTTCCATCTGTCAACCGCAAGTACTACCGGTAGAAGTGGCTGCCCTGAAAGTTCTACCGTAAGTACTACCGGTAGAAGTGGCTTAAATTCTAGCAGAAGCTTGGACATGAGAATTTCATCTGTTCTACCGCAAGTACTACCGGTAGAACACACGGGAAACCTGAGTTGCGCAGAAATAGAAGTTTTGCACGAAAATTCAGGAAACTTAAGTATTTCGTTTGGGACTCTTTCTAAACGAATTGTAGCCTATTTTGAACACTCTTAAGGGTTACCATAACCTATATAAAGGCATGTTTGGTTCGTTTTTAAGAATACAAGAAGAGAGAAAGAAGAGAAGAGAGAAGAAAAGAGAGGGTTTTGGAGAGAAGAAGGTGTTGTTACTGTGTGCTGTTGTGCTGTTGTGCTGCATGTTTCTACAGCAAGTGTGGACGAGGATGTGCTCTTGAAGATGGTGTTTCATCCATAAGATAAGTGTCTCTCTGTTTATGTTTAATTTTCAATTTGTAAGGGATTGAGAGAGAGAGATTGTAGAGGGGAAGGTCTATAGAAAAAGGTTTCTATTCTTATTCTGTAGAACATCAAGTTGGTGCTTGGTGTCTGGGGTTTGGTGATCCTATCTGTTGGTGCAGATAAATTGTAAAGGGAGTCGGTGCTTCCTAGATAGTTGGTGCTATTTGAAACTCAAGGGAGTAGGTGCTTCCTAGATAGTTGGTGCTATCTGAAACTAAGGGTTGGTGCTCTTTGTCGTTGGTGCGACTAAATAGATTCAGATCTGTCCCGGATTGGTGTTCGGACAGTCTTTGAACCGTGGATGTAGCCTTTCGGTGAACCACGTTAAATCTGGTGTCATTGTGTGATTTGATTTGCTTTTGTTGTTAAATTGGACCTGTTTTTAAAGAATCACTGATTCACCCCCCCCCCCCCCCCCCTCTCAGTGATCGCGATATCTAACAATTCTTTTCCCTTTTTTTATCCTTTGTCAAATTCATGGGTCTCTAGTTACCAAATTATTTGTAACGGATTTTAGAAATAAAGATTTCGTGAAAGAATTGTAGAAAACTTTTATACTTTTATGAAATATTCAAATCTTTATATATTTTGTTTTTGAAAATGAGTCAAAATTAGTTTTAAACTTTTTTGAAAGTTTCCCTTTTCTTCTTGTTTGGATATTTGATGTAGATGAATGACATGTTCGGATTCCTATCCTTTTAGTTTATATATTTTTAATTAAGAAAACTTCTATATATTTAATTTTTTTTCTTTCAAAATATTTAGTTTATATCTCTTTTTTACCACTTGAGCTATATATGCTTGATTAGTAACAATAGAGTGAGACAATCTTTCATACAAGAAGTAATTATCCTTGTAAAATGACGTTCTCCATTGCTGCTCCTATTTGTCTTTCAAGCTCAAGCATGAACAAACCTATATGATGGTAATGGTATATCTGCTTATTCTATATATTTAAGATTATTATATATAAAAAACCCATATCCATGTATGTTTCTAGAGATGTAATAGGGGATTTTTTTTATACATCTCACGTTCTTATTTTTATATTAGTTTGTCTTCGAGAGTATTGATATGAAAATTTGATTATGAAATCCCAATCTGAAAATTTTCTCAGTTCTTTCTTTGTTACTTGGCTACCATTAGCTTAATTAGTATCTTCTAGCAAGAGTAACCAAAAACACAAAACAATATTTTTTTCTCTTTGCATTTGAATATTTTTCCTTACTTTCCAAATCTCATGGGAGGAGATAAATTAGAGTTGCCAACCCTCTTTCCATTATGCATATAAAAACGACACAACGTTGATTACGTATCAATTAAACTTCAAGTTCGTCCAATGATCATGACCATCGGATAAATATATGAAAAATAAATGCTTAGATTGAATCATCCCACCTATGTGTTTTTTATCATTCACTCAATTCATATATTTTTTTAATTAATTAATATTTAATTTGAATTTGAATTTGAATTTATTATTCTAATTGGATGAGACGTAACGCTATGCTCTTATTTGTATATGTGCATTAATGTGGTTGAGCATGATTCTTATGTGCATTTTCATTAGCATAGGATCACTTTAGTTATTGGATCTAAAGTTTAGCCTCATGTTTCAGATTCAACCCTAATATTGGACCACCACATTAGTTAACTCCTTTTTCTGTTTTGCAAATGAGACCCCACATGATCAATCAATCCCATGCACACTTGCTACCCCACCATGAACTAGCACAAGCCAAAATGTGGCACTCATACAACTGTCACTCCTTGTTGGATTGAAATCAAACAAAATGATGCTTTTTAAAACAATTAAACTTAAGCACCCTTACTGAAAGAGATAGAATGATCTGATGAGTTGATATTTTGTATACCTGCTTGGTTTTATTTCATTAGATATTTTGATCCCCTACCTCCACATGTTACGCATGGGCACAAGTGGCTCCACAAGATGGTGCTCACAATAGGAGCTCATGGAATGCATAGGAATTCATTAATCCCAACAGTTCAAAATGATTTCTATCTCTAATAATATTCGTCAAAGTTTTACTTCAATAGAAGTTGGTACCACCTCAAAAAAAATGATATCATCTAGCTTCGTATGGGGCCAACACTGTTTGATCAAACCCACTCAAATCATATAGATCCGGCCATCTTGGAACTAGTCCAAATCTCCCTTCAGAAGAAACCATGACGATTGATCAAAACTATATAAATCCCGTTGAAGAGAAATTCTGGACTCTACCTATATACATGAAGGCATATAATATGAGCAAGGTTGGCCACGTGGCAAAAAGAAAAGCCAATGATCTAGACTAGTTAAATCAAGTTTTTATGCCGTCACCACCATATATCTACCATATGCACCACCAATTCAGTGGACAAACAAGATCATCAGAAGGCTGAAACTTCATTTTGACTCTATTAATTGTTTCTACATGATTTGGCCATCACTCTCATAGGACCCACCAGATAAACTGCGCAAGCTAACAGCCGTACAGTATACTGAATGATGTAATCATGTGCCCCACCTAACAAACTCTAAGGTCACGGGAAACTGAAATGCACTCCTATAAAGAGCATGCACTTTAAGAACCTTTCAGAGGAATAAATAAAAGAAGTGATAAGCAAGGAAATGAAATAAAAGAGCAGTCTTACACGTTATGGGCTCTATAGCAATAGAGGAATGGTGATGAGAATGGTAGCGCGAGTATAGAAAGTGGTGGTGCAACGCTCTATGTAACCAGTAATAGAGAAACTCCACTGGACCCATGTGAAATAAAGCCATCAGAACTGCACCGTCAGTCCTCCAAAGTGGAAGGTTTTTGGAGGCATCGATGAGCATGCTAGCCATGTAAAAGATAATACCATTTAAGATAATCTGGTCATCCCAGCAAAATACATTTCCCAAACCCATTAAAAAGTGAAATGGAGAGAGACTTTCTATTACATTTCATAATAGCTCATTAAAACCAGTAGGCCAAACAGGTCAATGGTTCCAAACCATGCGATCTGGGGTGCATGCAAAAGAGCGAGAGTGAGACAACATTACATAGTAGTCCATAAAACTAGTTGGCCACACTGATCAGTGGCTCCAAAGACTACAATCCGGGGTGCAGGGAGAGAGAAATGTTATCCTACGATCACCCGGTATATTTAGTTAAGCTATGTGGGGCTGACATATGGGCCCACCTCTGTCTATCACAGGCTCTTTTACTCCCTCATCTCCCTCTGATCCGGTCATAAAACACTTATCCACGTTGGATTGAATCTCACATAAATCTATGACTATTAATTTAATGGCTAGGATAATCTAATGGGGCTGATTCTTTTTAATCAACTCTCATCCATGGGGATGCCTTTCCATGTATACTACTCCACTGATAGGTAGGCATCAAAGTAGGTGTGACGCCCCGGAGTCCCACATCGACTATAGAGAGGAAAGTGATTGGGATTATATGTAAAGCTTACACCCTTACCTAGCATGAGGCCTTTTGATGGGTTCAGGCCCATCAGAAACAAAACCGTGAGGCCAGTGGGCCAAAGCGGACAATATCATGCATGGGTAAGGGGTGGGGCGTTACAAATGGTATCAGAGCCGACTCTCGACTAGTTCGAGTGTGGGTCCCCTGCCGTGGTCTGGTGCAAGTGGGCGGGCTTCCATGTGGGCGGGCCAAGAGGGCTGGCAGGCTACAGGGGCTGGAAGGCTACTGCACAGGGACGTGCAGCCTTAAGGGGGGGAGTCTCACATCGACTATAGAGAAGAAAGTGATTGGGATTATATGTAAAGCTTACACCCTTACCTAGCATACACCCTTACCTAGCATGAGGCCTTTTGATGGGTTCAGGCCCATCAGAAACAAAACCGCTTTTGATGGGTTCAGGCCCATCAGAAACAAAACCGTGAGGCCAGTGGGCCAAAGCGGACAATATCATGCATGGGTAAGGGGTGGGGCGTTACAGTAGGCCCCGCAGGGCTGACATGAGAAGTATCCATTGTGCTCGCAGAAGAACATTCCGCCGACCACGCAGATCAGGCCCTAAAGCTTAATAGCCGGGGGGGGGGGGGGGGGGGGACTAACCAGTTCATTTCTCGATCCACCTGTTCAAACTCGATGCTTTTACGGACTATCCAGTGCTTGCTTCTAGCAGTTTGGAAACGAGCAAAACTAATCCATATTTGGTTATGAAGACATCTCCACAGAAGAATAGGAAAGATGAGCACGTAAAACAAATCCTTCTCTCCTTCTTTCGTCAAGTTAAACAAGCTGTGTGCCACCCAGGGTGCCAAAATCGCATACTTCAAAGGAAACCCACATGAAGTGCAAACGGATAAGCAAAAAAGTTAGAATATTATATAATAACAACGAGACATAGTTTACTTAAAATTTACTGCTAAAAGGAGATGCCCAAGAGAAAAATAAAGACAAAATCTGCAGATTAAAGAAACTAAGACAATACAAAACGTAACACAACATTGGAATAGAGCTCGAAAAGAGCAGTGCAAAGTGGGAATGGAAATACCTTGAAACTTCCAAGCTTCCTCCATGGCCATTCGGTGAGGACACCAGGTTTAGAAGCCATCCCTTTTTTGCTTGCAGTACTCAGTATTAGCTTCTCTCTTTATAGGCCATTGGTTTAAGGCCGTCTAGTAGGGCCACAGGGGGTTCACATGGCTTCTTCACTTCTCGTCGCCTTTCATTGGTCTCTTTACATGGATTTTGACTTTATGGCTACCCCTATTCATGACATTTGCCTCAGAACCGTCCTAGTTTTCAAACAAGCCATATCTAACCGCCCTAAAATATTGCATAGTGCAATATGTGTGATAACACACAGTCCTGTTATAATGCATAGTGCAATGTGTGCAATATCGCATGACCTTAAAATATCCCACAACAGCCGTTCTACAGAGTCCGGATTTTTTGGTCGGGCTGTGTAGACTTTTTGATCCCACAAACAACATTGTGAAAAATAATTAATTTTTTGCCCGTAAAAGTTAGGTCTTAAGGCAAATGTACTTGAAAAGTCCTTTGTATGGAAGGGAAGTTTAAAGGTGTGGCCCATTGCCACATGCATATTTGAATGACAAACCCAATGAATCCATTAGTTGGCCGGGCCCACCACTTGGACACAAACTGTTTGAAATCATCATCACTTCTTTCATTATGGCTGGAATGAATTAAAGTGGGGTCAACTTTAATTGGATCATATGTAAAGGATGTGACTAAATGAAAAAAAAATTGAGAGAGAAAATCTATGTTTTGTGCATATTTTTAATTGGAATGGGCCCCACCTACGATAGTGAATTTGTACGGTTTGGATTCTTCAATTGGGCTTTGGGCCCCACCTTCTTTTGAGTAAAATTTGGCCTATGACGAATACATGGGATAGGAACTTCGAATGGATTGTGGGCCAATTGCTTTGGAGTAAAATTAGTTTGAATGAATGCCTGTTAGAGACTTTGAACGATTTCAACTATTTGACTGGATTGTGGGGGCCAACTTGTTATGGAGTTAAATTTATCCTTGGATGAATTCATGGGATAAGTGATTTTGAATGATTTGAATTTGAAAGGTAACGTATGGGACTGTGTCCCGATTGTATTAAGGTGTAGTAAACTTCTCATTAAATATCCTTAAGACATGGAGCTAATTTTAAGCTATATTTATCATTGAATTGAATGAAATAAAACAAGAGTTTTTTGTATATGCCTAAGGTTTATAGGATTTGTAAATAGGCCCGTGAGATTTTAGTATTTACAAATAGGCCCCTGCTTCTTCATTTTAATAACTTATGTGTCCGCAAAATCAATAGTCTTACAACCAACATGCATAGGTTTTTGGAGAGAAATGACACTTTTGTCTATCTCTTTTATCTTTATATGCATAATTTAATAGGCTTGGACTCAATTTTTTTATAAAGCATGTAACATTAAAGATTGCACTTAGTGAGACTTAGTGGGAGAGAATAACCCTACATAAATTCATTTTTTATCAATACAAGGCTCATTTTATTAAGTCAAATTATGACAACAATCAACACCTGTACTTATAACAGGTTATAATTTATCCAATCCATACATGATCCACCGTTGGATTGATGAAAGTTTCAAAATACATGATTATGTTGAATGTGCAGGGGGTGTTAAAGAAATATTGGGGGAATGAGAAAAAAAATTTTTAATTTTTAGAATTTATGAGGGGGTGGCATTTGGCTCTATGTAAAAAATATATTGAGGGAAAGGAGCAAATGTAAAAAAATATATTAATTTTTAGCATTTACTGGGGTGGGTGGGTGTGTGTGTGGGTGGTGGGGGGGGGGGGGGGGGGGGGGAGATATGGGTGGGGGATTTAGTCCCCAGGCCCTTGTACCAGGGTCCACCCTTGGTCATGTGCATGAGAGAGTTATTGAGAGAAACCATTGGGACTTGAGATAAAATAATGCATATGAGTGCAAAGATGTCATTTACTTAAGAATCCAACAAAAATCTCATGGTGGCTGCCCATTCTTGTTAGGAATATTGATTTTAGGGATATAAAAGGCATTAAAAAGAAAAAGTAGGGGCCTATTTATAAATACTAAAACCTCAGGGGCCTATTTATAAATCCTACAAACCTTAGGGGTTATATACAAAAAGCTCTTGAAACAATAATAAATGCAGCTACTTTTCATTGGTTGTTGGACTAGCAAAACCCTATGCTATGCACGGACCACGAAACCACCAAATGCATAGACTGATATGAATTATTTTTAATAAATCTATTAATTAGTAAACTTGTGAGTTCTTTTTTTTTTTTTTTGCTAATTTGATCTTTATGTTTTTTTCCAAATGTTTTATTCTTTAGGTGAGGTATGAATTGATTAAGAAAGATCAAATGATCATAGACCTAACAAATTGACCTAATATATTTAAGTGGGACCAAGATGAATGGGGTCCATCATCTCAATTCTAACCGTTCATAAAATCATATGATGCGGGCTGAGACCCATTAATTGATTGATAAAGATCAAATGATCATAGACCTCTCAAATTGACCAAACCTAACCTATTTAAGTGGGACCCCCAAGATGAATGGGGTCCACCATCTATATTCTAACCATCCATAAAACCATATGATGCGGGCTGGGACCCATGAATTGCTTGATAAAGATCAAATGATCATAGACCTCACAAATTGACCAAACCTAACCTATTTAAGTGGAACCCCCCAGATGAATGGGGTCCACCATCTCTATTCTAACCGTCCATAAAACCATATTATGGAGGATGGGACCCATGAATTGATTAAGAAAGATCAAAGGATCAAATGATCGTAGACCTAACAAATTGACCAAATATTTTTAATTGCGACCCAGATGAATGGGGTCCACCATCTTTATTCTAACCGTCCATAAAATCAAATGATGCAGGCCGGGACCCATGAATTGATTGATAAAGATCAAATGATCATAGACCTCTCAAATTGACCAAACCTAACCTATTTAAGTGGGATCCCCAAGATGAATGGGGTCCACCATCTATATTCTAACAGTCCATGAAACAATATGATGCGGGCTGGGACCCATGAATTGCTTGATAAAGATCAAATGATCATAGACCTCACAAATTGACCAAACCTAACCTATTTAAATGGAACCCCCCACATGAATGGGGTCCACCATCTCTATTCTAACCGTACATCAAACCATATTATGCGGGATGGGACCCATGAATTGATTTAAAAAGATCAAAGGATCAAATGATCGTAGACCTCATAAATTGACTAAATATTTTTAAGTGAGACCCAGATGAATGGGGTCCACCATCTCTATTCTAACCGTCCATAAAATCATATGATGAGGGCCAGGACCCATGAATTGATTGATAAAGATCAAATGATCATAGACCTCATAAATTGACCAAACCTAATTTATTTAAGTGGGATCCCAAAGATGAATGGAGTCCACCATCTATATTCTAACCGTTCATAAAGCCATATGATGCGGGCTAGGACCCATGAATTGCTTGGTAAAGGTCAAATGATCAAATGATCATAAACATCACAAATTGACCAAACCTAACCTATTTAAGTGGAACCCCCCAGATGAATGGGGTCCACCATCTCTATTCTAACCGTCATAAAACCATATTATGCGGGATGGGACCCATGAATTATTTAAGAAAGATCAAAGGATCAAATGGTCATAGACCTAGAGCTGGGACCCATTAATTGATTGATAAAGATCAAATGATCATAGACCTCTCAAATTGACCAAACCTAACCTATTTAAGTGGGACCCCCATGATGAATAGGGTCCACCATCTACATTCTAACCGTCCATAAAACCATATGATGCGGGCTGGGACCCATGAATTGCTTGATAAAGATCAAATGATCATAGACCTCACAAATTGACCAAACCTAACCTATTTAAGTGGAACCCCCCAGATGAATGGGGTCCACCATCTCTATTCTAACCGTCCATAAAACCATATTATGCGGGATGGGACCCATGAATTGATTAAGAAAGATCAAAGGATCAAATGATCGTAGACCTAACAAATTGATCAAATATTTTTAAGTGGGACCCAGATGAATGGGGTCCACCATCTTTATTCTAACCATCCATAAAATCAAATGATGCAGGCCGGGACCCATGAATTGATTGATAAAGATCAAATGATCATAGACCTCTCAAATTGACCAAACCTAACCTATTTAAGTGGGATCCCCAAGATGAATGAGGTCCACCATCTATATTCTAACAGTCAATGAAACAATATGATGAGGGCTGGGACCCATGAATTGCTTGATAAAGATCAAATGATCAAATGATCATAGACCTCACAAATTGACCAAACCTAACCTATTTAAGTGGAACCCCCCAGATGAATGGGGTCCACCATCTCTATTCTAACCGTCCATCAAACCATATTATGCGGGATGGGACCCATGAATTGATTTAAAAAGATCAAATGATCAAATGATCGCAGACCTCACAAATTGACCAAATATTTTTAAGTGAGACCCAGATGAATGGGGTCCACCATCTCTATTCTAACCGTCCATAAAATCATATGATGCGGGCCAGGACCCATGAATTGATTGATAAAGATCAAATGATCATAGACCTCATAAATTGACCAAACCTAATTTATTTAAGTGGGACCCCAAAGATGAATGGAGTCTACCATCTATATTCTAACCGTTTATAAAACCATATGATGCGGGCTGGGACCCATGAATTGCTTGCAAAGGTCAAAGGATCAAATGATCATAGACATCACAAATTGACCAAACCTAACCTATTTAAGTGGAACCCCCAGATGAATGTGGTCCACCATCTCTATTCTAACCGTCCATAAAATCATATTATGCTGGATGGGACCCATGAATTGATTAAGAAAGATCAAAGGATCAAATGGTCGTAGACCTAACAAATTGACCAAATATTTTTAAGTGGGACCCAGATGAATGGGGTCCACCATCTTTATTCTAACCGTCCATAAATCAAATGATGCAGGCCGGGACCCATGAATTGATTGATATAAATGTAGCACATCTGGTGTGTTGGCTTATTTAGGGATCTCATGGAAATGGCATTACAAAAAGTTCGAGGTTGCGCCAGGTGTCTTGATGTGATGAATAGTACATCCCTTTAGTAATATAGATAAGGGGTAGAAATGCCACTTTAAGTTTTAGAGGGGGATTATGTAGATTTATATATATATATATATATACATTTGAATGTTTCAAAAATGTATAAAAGTTTTCCACGATTCTTTCAATGATTCATATCTATTAAAAAAATTCTCTTTAATAAGGCGTTAAAGAGTAATGATCAAGTCCAACCAAATTGACCTAGTGGGGCTCACTTCAACTGCATTTATGTATGGATAGTTAAAAAAGGGATTCCAAATGAGAAAAAACTAGATTCATTAAATAGTTTTGATCATCATACTCAAATGGACAATTTTTTTTTTTTTTAGGAAAGAGGTTTAAAAAGGGCAAAACCCCTTCATTAGGACAGAGTATTTTTGTCATTTCTCAAAAAAGTTTTTTTATTTTAGAGTACTTGATTGAAATAATTGTGAAAAACTTTTCTATTTTTTTATAATAATCAAATCTTAATTTTTTTAAATAAGGCAGAATTTTTATACTTTTTTTGAAATTTTCCCTTTAACAAAATGGTTTTTAAGATGTTTTAATGAACCTCGTGCAAAGGGTCACTTAACCAAAGGGGAACGGAGGATGTAGATACCAAGAAACAATGTTGGCGGATTGATCACATGTTGGAGTTAGTGTGAACCTCATGAAGATGATTCGGATTGTAAAACGCTAATTTGAAGTGGACTTGGTTTCAAGGGCTAACGTCATCCTACTCAATTGATTTACAGGGTTTCTTTATTTTATATATATATATATATATTTGGAATGCCCTAATTTGATAAAGGTAGTAATTTAGTTTGAAGGAATGAGATCCTTCTTATACCATAAATAAGAAAAAAGCAAAAGCCAAATCGAGAAAGAAGACTACATGAAGTTTAAGGGTGTGTTTGTGCCGAATTCAAGAGAGGAAATTATTATGATTTTCCATCCAGCCCAATTAAGAGGATTTATATGTGAAGGGTAAAAATGCAGAATTTTCCTCTCATAAAAATAGAAAAGCACAGAGTGTCTAATCCTCTTATTCCACAAAGAAGTTTGAAGATAAAAAATAGAATACAGAGGAGAAACGAAGAGAAATGGGCTATTATAATATATTAATACCGAGCAGTCTAGATTCATTTATTACTAGATTCCTTCAATTTTGATTTTTTTTATAGAGCCTTGGTAATAAAATTTATTATACACTATTGTGTACCCTCAAGTAAAGGAAAAGAGAAATGATTAATTGTCCTTATTTTGTAGTTGTCATTTAATATAATTTAATCATATAATTTTTTAGTCTTTTGATATATGAAGATTTAATTTAAAATAACCTTTATTTATATTTTTTATATGGATTCTGTACAGACATTATTGGTTGGCTTGCCAAGCAAAGGTCATTGTGCGCGCTAGTGTTATTTATGTTTAAAAATTTTAGAAGAATAGAGAATTCCCAAATAGAGCTTTACTCATAGAAATTCTCAATTAGGGGTTTACTGGCAAACTTGTAAAGAATTCTCTCTCTGCACTCTCTGCATTTTTGGAGAGAATGATTGTATTACTTATAATAGATTTTTACAAGAGCAGGGATATCAACCCAATCGAGTATACAGATCATACATATATTACAGGAATATGAATATACAGATCCTACATAACAGGGATACTATGATCAATCAAGTCCTCTCAATGTCAGGTCTTGCTTATCATCTGACGTGTAGCCCAATCTTGAGTGTTGATTATCTTTTGATGTGGGCCCTTGATTTTCTGTAGTGCTAATAATACTTACAAGATCGAAGAAGAAACATATAAATCATTTGGATAAAGTGATCCCATACCTTGAAACCGAATCATATTCGTGGTGACATCATATTGGAAATCACAAAGAGATCTACCTAATATAATTGGTAATATGGGGAAACCCATTTGATGTTCAAAATCACATGTACACCTATTAAAGCTTTGCTATGTTGACAGACACACCAAATGTTGAAAGTAACATTGAGATGCATCTAATGTGAGTACCACACTGAGCTTTTGAGAGAGAGAGAGTGTCACAGTGAGACCATCTCTAGTCTGATGCTGGTAATCTGTTTGTTTTTATCTTTTTTTCTAGAAAGAGACTTCCATTAAAAAAAATTTCTACAACAAAAGTGATAATGGGGGAAGAAAGAGACTTCCATTAAAAACAAAAACTACAAAAAAAGTGATAATGGGGAACAATATATAAAACAGATGCTGGTGATCATGATGCTGGTAATCATGATGAGACTCAAATCTCTTGGTCATGGTGGGACCATTTATTATCATTATCATAAGATAATACTAGCAAAATCTCGTGTTATGCACGGACCACGGAACCACCAAATACACAGACTAATATAAATTATACTCGGATAATAGGGTCATTGAGTTAAATACCACAATTAAAAGGCTTTATAACATCAATTATATAATTAAAGAAAAAAGGTGAAGCTTAATTTTCTACCTACACCCTACTTGCAGTTGAAGTTTGTTTACTCTAGGCCCCGGTCCATATGTCAAAATATATATATTTTTTAAATTTTCTCGAGTGAAGCTTCTTTTTGAAGATATATAGATCAATAAAATGTGTTTTTCTTTCAAAGGAAAAATACATTAAATAAGAATTTCAATCCAAATTTTTGGCTATTGATATGAATTATTATGATTTGGCTGGATGATTTGCCTAGAACAAATCTATTTAAGTGGGACCCAGATGAATGAGGTCCACCATCTCTATTCTAACCGTCCATAAAACCATATGATGCTGGCTGGGATCTATGAATTGCTTGATAAAGATCAAAGGATCAAATGATCATAGACCTCAGAAATTGACCAAAACTATTTAAGTGGGACCCAGATCAATTGGGTCCACCATCTCTATTCTAACCGTCCATAAACTCATATGATGCGGGCTGGGACCCATGAATTGCTTGAGAAAGATCAAATAATCAAATGATCATAAACCTCACAAATTGACCAAACATATTTAAGTAGCTAGGACCATGATGAATGGGATCCACCATCTCTATTCTAACCGTTGATAAAACCATATGATGCGGGCTGGGACCCATAAATTGCTTGATAAATATCTAAGGATCAAATGATCATAGACCTCACAAATTGACCAAACCTATTTAAGTGGGACCTAGATGAATGTGGTCCACCATCTCTATTCTAATCGTCCATTAAACCATATGATGCAGGCTGGGACCCATAAATTGCTTGATAAAGATCAAAGAATCAAATAATCATAGACCTCACAAATTGACCTTCAATAAAAATGATACTCCTCTAATTCACATTAAAAAAAAGAACATATATATAACAAATTCAAAAATAGATCTACAGAAAGAGTCTGACAAAAGAAACAAAGATACATACAATGGGATGATGAGAAGCGTTTTTAATTTATCAGAAACCTAATACCCTAACCCCTAGATCGAAACCAATAACCACATTATACAATGCCAATTTTAGATATTCATGAAACCCAAACCCCTAAATTGAATTCCCCAATCTATATATCATCCGATGAAAGAACGCAAAATCCCTCCACTATCAAAGTTTTGTGCTGTCGAATAATAAACTTCCTCCCTAACATATCCAATCTAGATAATTATTAATCAAACACACAAAAAAATGAATAATAATGTCATTAAATTACAGCAAACAAACTTAATAATCACATGATAATCCTTTCAATTATTCCACGTTATATGCCTACCACATTTAAGAAGACAGTCCAATATGACTTAATAATATCCACATAGAAACCTTAAATACCTTAGATGGAATGAGCATATGTTAATTACCTACCAGGTATATGGTTGTCCCCATCGATAAGTCCCACCCAGGCCTCAATTTCACATATAGAATATAGAAAAAAAAAGTGTTCCACGCCTGAATATAACTTGGTGTAAAATCACCAAACCAATAAATATACCTTAAATAACTTAGATAGAATGATCATATGTTAATTACCTACCAGGTACAGGGTTGTCCCCATCTATAAGTCCCACCCAGGCCTTAATTTCACATACAGAACATAGAAAAAAAAAAGTGTTTCACGCCTGAATATACCTTGGTGTAAAATATGGTGGGTCCCACTGGTCTAATAAAAAATACCAGTGGATTTGATTCATCACCAGACCAATAAATATATCTTAAATAACTTAGATGGAATGATCATATGTTAATTACCTACCAGGTACAGGGCTGTCCCCATCTATAAATCCCACCTAGGACTCAATTTCACATACAGAGCATAGAAAAAAAAAACGTGTTCCACGACTGAATATACCTTGGTGTAAAATCTGGTGGGTCCCACTGGTCTAATCTAAAATACCAGTGGACTTAATTCATCACCAGACCACTCCTAGGGGCCCACTGATCCAAACAGTGGCTTGTATCAACCTTCACTTCACTCACACCTGGAAATATATGAGGAGAGTGAACAGTGGGTCCCACTGGTCCAAATCTCATATGCCACCATCCATGAGGTCCCCAAGGATCCCACATCAGTTTAGATATGAAGTGGAAATTGAGATTTTTTTAGGAAGTTTCATTGTTCAGTTATTTTAGAGAGAGGAGATTGGAGAGAGAGGAGATTTAGGAGACGAGAGAGAGGGGAGTGGAGGGTGGATGGACATTATGACAGCTGGCCTGATGTATGTAAGGTAGTGAGGATTGGAACTTTGGAGGCCTGTGGTTCAACAAAGGGAAAAAACATTCCAATAGAGATATAAATTGGAACAATTTCATTTCCAGTCGCGATGAGACCCATCCGAGATTGGAAACCACATTAAGCCCTATTTAGTATTGAAATCACAACATGTTTTTTTTTATCCGCAACGAAACTCATATAAAAATAAAGAAAAGATCAAAACAAAGAAACCAAAAGAACGAGAAAAGGTACAAAATCCTTATACCAAAACCTCATTCAAGAAGAAAAAAACATACAAAGAAGCAACACTAAAAGAATCAAACACCAACAAAAGGACCATCCCTATCCGCTCCTTGTTTAGCTAGCAAAACCGCAGTGGTATTAGTTGACCGGACAACATGCTTGAAGACCACCCACATCGAAGAAGACAAAACTCTAATCTCATTGAGGATGTAAAAAAATTCCCAAGGAGCCCTACCTTTCTGTAAAATCCAAGAAACCGCATTAGATGAATCACTTTTCATAATCAAGTTATCACCAAACGATCCGGAATAAATTCTCAAAGCCTCTAGAATGGCAAGCACCTCCGCCTCATTAGAATCTTTATTTCCAATCGGCTTGGAGAAATAAATCAAAACTTCACCTTTGAAATTGCGAAGCACTCCTCTAATACCATCCGGACCCGGCTTGCCTCTAGATGCCCCATCTACATTAAACTTGAGGACCCCATCCAAAGGTGGGCACCAACTAGTAAGACTGATGGATCTAGAAGACCCACACATAGGGATGTCAAGTGGGCCGTGCCGGGCCGGCCCATGACGCGGGCCGTGCTGGGCCGAGTTGTGCAGGCCCGCTGGCCCGTTTGGCACGGCCCACCAGGCCCGCCAGTATAGGCCCGCTGGCACGGCCTGCCAGGCCCGCCCAACGGCCAAAAAACGGCTATTTTTAAAAAAAATACCATTTTACCCCCCCCCCAACAGCTATAAAACGGTCATATAATGGGTATTTTGTGTCATTTTTCATTATACTAAGTCTATAAATACCCTAACCCTCCCATTCTCATTCCTCACCAATTACACACTCATTTCTCACCAATTTACACAACTCTCTCATTCTCTAACTCTCTCTCAAAGCATTCAACTATTTCACTCTCTCTAAGAAGTTTTTGGAGGATCAAAGATCAAGTCATCAAGAGACAAGATTAAAGGGGCCTTCAAAGATTTAGAGGTATTTATAATATTTAGATTTGAGATTCCATATATATAAGTTTATATTATATTATATTAACTCTCATTTTCTCCCCTTTCTTATAATAAATTATCACAAAAGAAGGCTATTAGCATATTACTGTTATTATTTATAAATTTATTATTTTGAAATATGGCTAGAAGATTTCCCACAGAAGCTTCTTCCGTTAATTTAGAGGTAGAAGAAGATTTTATTGAATTACAAGATGAAGTAGGTGATTTACCACCCCCCTTTCCTCAGAGTTCTCATAAACCAAACAAGAGGAGTAGAACTTCAGCAGTTTGGGATATATATACAAGGTATGATGTTATTGAAAATGGAAAGAATGTTGAAAAGGCAAAATACAAATTGTGTGGTAAGATTTATAGTGCCCAGTCAAAAGGGGGTACCGGCCATTTGTCAAGACATAGGAAAACATGTTTACAAAAACATAAGCCAGAGAATGCAGGGACATGGGGGCCTGGTTCACAAACCCAAATTTCTACTACTGGTGGTGGTAGTAGTAGTATCAATTTGGGTTTTTTTTCTTTTAATGCACAAAGTGCTAGACAAGGTCTTGTTAAAATGATTGTTTTATCCGAATTACCATTTGCTTTTGTTGAAAATGAGTTTTTTGAACAATGGGTCCAGCAATACTGTCAACCACAATTTCACAGTATTTCAAGAAATACAGCCAGAAATGATGCTATTAGACTCTGGCAGGAAGAGAAAATAAATATAAAAAACTATTTTGCAGAAATTCCTGGTAGAATATCCATAACCACAGATATGTAGACTTCTAAAAGGGGTGATAGTTATCTTTGTATTACTGCACTAGGGGTGTACACCGGGTTTGGAAACCCGGTCCGACCCGGTAACCCGGCCCGGCCCGGACGTATTCGGGCGGGTGAAACATGGTCTCAGACCGGGTCGGGTCTCACCCGACCCGGTAAGTATTAATCCGGACCGGGTCCCGGGTTACAAATATCTTGTTAATCGGGTTATCGGGTGACCCGATAACCCGGTTATAAAAAATATTAAAATAAAAGAAATTTAATATTTTATAATATTAAAACCTAGGGCATCGATTTCTCTCAGTTCTTACTTCTTTCTTTCTCCCTTGCATAGTCGCAAGTCGCAACTCGCAACTCGCAGTCTCGCCGACTCGCCCTTCATTCTCGATCTCTCTCACGCCCTCGCCGTCTCCACGCCCAGAGGCCACTGCCAGAGCCCAGAGGAGGTCCAGGCGTCCAGCCGTCCAGGAGCAGGAGGAGGCACAGTGGCACACCGCCGGCTCGCCGCCCTTCTCCCTCGCGCACGCCGTCTCCACGCAGCACCCTCGTCCCTCGCAACGCCCATCTCCGCCAAGGTTCTCTACTTCTCTTCCCCTCTCTCTGACTCTCTCTGACTCTCTCTCTCGCAGCACCCTCGTCCAGCCCATCTCCGCAAGGGTGCCATACTGCCATCCGGATTCTAGCAGATTAGGGTTCAAAAACACATTGTTCTTGTCGATGATATTATTGTAAACTTGTAAACACAAGGAAATGGTTTGGTGCAGCATCAGTAAAGAACTTAGAATCCCATGAGAATGAGACTGCACACGTCGGCAAAAGGGGGGCACAGGCCCAAACCTCTGTTGGACCTCAAATTTTGAAAATTGTGAAAGCTTCTCTTCTTTATGGTTTTTTTGTTTTTACATGGAGATATCAATGAACAAGGCATGTGAGGGCTGCATCTTGACTCAAAAGTCAAAACACTCCAAAATAGGGATGAGAAGAGGTTGGATCCAATGGGCCAAACTACAAGTTGCAGAAAAGGATAAAAAAAATGTAGCACTACTCATAAACAAGTATTTTTAAACTAAAGACCCAACGGCCAACCCTCAGTGTGCCAATGAAAATAAAAAAACAGATTCAGATTGAAAAAAAAAAAAAAAAGGTAATCAGGTTACCCGGTCACCCGACCCGGTAAACCGGTTAACAACCCGACAAACCCGGTTATAGCTAACAGGGCATTCGGTCGGGTTCCCGGTGTGCATAAACTAATCGGGTCGGGTCGAACCCGGCCCGATAACCCGGAACCCGACCCGATGTATACCCCTATACTGCACATAATATAGATGCAAAATGGATTATGAATAAACGTATACTTAGTTTTAGCACTCTTGAATGGCCACACAATGGAACTAGGATAAGTACATTAATTTTGGAAAAACTAGATGAATATAATATTAAGGAAAAAGTTTTATCTGTAACTTTAGATAATGCTAGTAATAATACAGTGGCTATTGAATTAATGAGAATGCAGATGCCACTTGCAACTTTGATAGATAGTTCTATCTTTCAAAATAGATGTGTATGTCACATCTTAAATCTTATTGCAAAGGTTGGTTTAAAGCATATTACAAGTTATACAGATGCTATTAAAGACATTGCTAGATTTGTTTTTTGCTCCGCACAAAGAAGACAATTGTATGCCCAAATATGTGCGAGGCAAGGCGTATCAGCTATTAAAATGCCTAAAGAAGTTGAACATAGATGGAATTCTATGTATGATTTGTTAAACAAGGCACTTTCTAGAAAAACTGTTTTGAATGAATTTTGTGCTTTTCATGCACAAGAATTAATGAATAGTGATGAACATTGGGAGTTATGTGCTCATATAAGAGATTTATTAGAACCTTTTTATACTTCAACATTATTTTTTCCGGGATATATTATCCCACATCTAATGAAGCTTTAATGAAACTTTTTAAAATTACTTTACAATTCAGTAGATTTAGAGATCATTTTTTTACTTGGTAGCACTATTAGAGACATGGAAGAAAAATTTAATAAATATTGGAAAGAGGCTCCAATGACATTTTCTTTAGCTGCTGTATTTGATCCTAGGTTAAAATTAAGTAGTGTACAACTTTTTATTGATGGAATAAATAAAAATATGAATTATATAGATTTAAATGTTTTTTCAAATATAAGGGCAAATTTACAAGCACTTTTTCAATTTTATTGTGAGCAAATGGGTACAACTGGGCTTAGTATGGGCAATTCAGAAGTCCAGCAGACAGGTGTTGGTGAGTGGGATGTGTGGTATTCTTCCCTGTCCACGGGCATGGCATCCAGCTCAAGCTCAAGTAACAACACTGTGACGGAGTTATCATCGTATCTTGACGTAGGTGTAATTAGGATGCAGGATGCATCTAGCTTTGACCTTTTAGCCTGGTGGAAGCAACAAGAAAGCATTTATCCGGTGTTGGCAGCCATGGCTCGTGATCTATTGACTATTCCTATGTCTTCTGTAGCATCAGAACAGGCTTTTAGTGCAGGTGGACGTGTAGTAGATGACAAAAGAACAAATCTCACTGAAGAAACGGTGGAGTGTTGTGTTTGCCTACGAGACTGGTACTTGGCAGATAAGAGGAAGCAAGAGTTAACATCATTAATGGAAGATTTTGCTCCAGCAGAATACATTAGTGGACTACAAATCTTATTTTTTACTTTTTTCTTCATTGTAATTTATAAGTTGTTCATTCTTTTTTTATTTTTATTTTCTAAAAAGATTGTAAGGTTTTGAAGGTAATCCTATTTAGAAACCTTCAAGAAGTTAAGATCCAAATGGTTCTCTCTTCTCAGTGGAGTAGGTCGAGTTTGACCGAACCACTTAAATATCTTTGTCATTCTCCCTGCTTGTGTTCTAATTTTTATTTTTAATACTGATAAGAAAAAGAAAATTCATATATAGTACTTAAGTAATATGTGAGTAAATATCTATAAATTAATTTGAACCACTCAATCATTTGTCAAATGTTTGTATAAGTTTAAATGTTTAGAAAAGTAACTATTGAAAAATTAATGTCTATTGATCGAAAATCAAATTCAAACCCATGTCGTTACGGACTTACGCTTACGTTACGGTAACTATATCAGTCTATCAGAAAAAAAAAAAAAAAACTGGCCCGCCAGCCTGCTGGCACGGCCCACAGTGGGGCGGGCTGGGCCGTGCCATGCCAGGGGTTTTCCCTGGCGGGCCGTGCCATGCCAGCCCGGCCCATGGCACGGGCGGGCCTGATTTTTAGCGGGCCGTGCCGTGCCATGTCTGCCCACACACCATACAAGCCCCCCAATTAATAAGAGTGTTGTCAATGTTAAGAAATTTGAACTCCTTACTCTCCATAGCTCATTTTTCGATTTTTATCAAAACTCCCCCCAAGATATCTTGCAAAGAAGAAACCGAACCACGAAAATCCGTCTCATTCCTTCCAAGTGGACCAAAGAATAGCAAATGGAATGAGTCTCCAAAGCAATAACCCACACCCCCCTAAAAGGAGCCAAACACCAAGCATAAAAAAGATAACCCAAAGAACCTGGAAAGCACCATAATATGCCACATTTATACAAGAAATACTTCGAAAGAAAAGAAACAACCTCATAGTGAATAAAGAGATGATTAATAGACTCGGTCTCCTTGCCACATAAAGAGCAAGTGTCTTGAAGATTCACCAAAACGAGGCATTTCCTTCTAAGATTGTCGACTATAGAAATCTTGCCTACCACGGCTAGCCAACAAAAAGCCTCCACTCTCAGAGGAGCTAGACCCGGCCACGCCCTAGCCGATGAATGACACATAGAAAAAGAAGGCTCCATTGCTACAGTGAAGGACTTCACTGAAAAAAAAACCCTAAGCATAAAGGTTTTCAAATCTGAGTATCATTAACACCCCTACATAGAAAAATGTTAGAAAGCAGACTCAATAGAGACTTAGACTCTTCTAACTGACGCAAAGTTCTTCTCAAAGAAATTTTCCAAACAATACAATCCCCTTCAAAAGAATAACACTCGTGGACTGAAGATTGTTTATTAGACGCCACTCTAAACAATCTAGGAAAAACACTCCCCAAAGACCCCACTCCCACCCAGTCATAAAATTAGAAACGAACAGACACACCAGACCCAACAATGAAACCCACACCGTTATTAAAGACCTCCCCCATGACATTAGACTCATCCACGAGACAAGAAATGACACCCCAACAACCCGACCTCCTATACCTAGGGACAAATTTAGGGACCCAACCCCACTCATCCTCACCATATTAATTTAAAAACAATGACCCTCCTCCAAAGAGAATCTTTTTCCTCCCCAAAACGCCACCACCACTTAGCTAGTAAGGCCCAATTTTTATGCACTAGGCTCCCAAAATGCATACCACCAAGGGATTTAGGCTTGATCACATCCTTCCATTTCATTAAGTGAAGCTTTGATGAGCTTACAAAAGTTACACTTTTATAGCATTATTTTATAAGTTTCCAAAGATAAAAGAACTCAAAATACTATTTTTAGCATAAAAATCATAATTTTCCTCCCCGTCATGCTTTCCTCATATTTTTCCATTATAGGTGGCCAATTTGTATGCATTTATATTAGTTCCAATAGCTTCCATACAAAATATGTTCGAGAATACTCTAAATTATGTTAATTTTTCTTTGTAGGTGTTAACAGAAAATTAATTTGAAGATTAAAGTTGAGGTTCAAGAGTTAAAGAGAGTAAGGATAAGTTTGGAAGGCAATTGGATGAAGAAATGACAAAGTTAGGCTAATAATAAGAAGAAAAATAAAAGACATGGGTTGGTATTGTGACCATAACTTTTTACTCGGGTGTTCGATTGAGGTGATCTCAGAAGCATTGGAAAGCTTGCTCAAAGATCTAGAAATCATATTCTCCTCTTTACTTAAGATATTCATGTAATTGAGAGCAATTGTAAATAGAAAGTGAGGAAAACTTTGTAATAATTAAAGATTTAGAATGGAAATGAAAGCTTTGTCTTCTCCAGTGGGGTGGCTAATCCCTTTGATTGGATCCTCTAGATGAAGCTAAGTTGATGCTATTCCTTTTGCTTATGTTCTTTATCTTAATTCCCTTGTTTATGTGCTCAATATGTTAGAGTAGATTTGTCTTCATTGAATTGTACAACCTTCCATGCTTATTTTCTATCTTCGCATTCTTTTTGACTATCTATGCTTAAGTTTGATAAATCATGCTTAGGATTTAGTACCATTTGATGGTTTATGCTTACTTTTGATAGATAGCCATTAGAAATCTTTTCTTTTATGAAGGGAAGAACGTCTTGGCTATTAGATTGTTAATTTTCATCTTAGAGCTTTAAAATTATATTTTCTAAATCTAAGCATTGATTTGTCATTAGATTTGAGTGTTTGTCTAGGAAAAGAGAAGAGCATTAGTGTTGGATTAGTATTACTTAGTGGATTCTAGATGGTTCAATCTATCAATTAATATTGATTGTTGCTTATATTACTTACTTTAGTTTGATTCTATTCACATTCACTCACACTTATTCACTTGATTTAATTCTCACACTCCATTTCTCTATTCACACCATCAATTCCACCTTTGACTTTACACTACTTAAGCACATTTTTTTTTATCTCCATCCACTCATTTTCTATCTTACTCACTTGCTCTTCTTATTAGCTAGTTTCCATGGATG
The DNA here is from genome assembly GCA_012931725.1 of Litsea cubeba. Classification (NCBI taxonomy): domain Eukaryota; kingdom Viridiplantae; phylum Streptophyta; class Magnoliopsida; order Laurales; family Lauraceae; genus Litsea; species Litsea cubeba. The sequence goes on from CM022944.1 coordinate 58,486,314, forward strand.
CTTTTATTTTTTTTTATCTTGATCTTTCACTTGCTATTTTCACACACTTATCCACTTGATCTATCTAACATTGCTCCATTGTTCTTGTATTAATCTTGTTATTTTGCATTTGTTATTAACTTTGTTACTAACCTTGTTCTTGGTTTGTTAATTATTTTGGTTATCACTTGTGTTCTTCTATTTTTACTAACATCTCTTTGTTATTTAGTTTTTTTTTCCTTTTAGTTTGCATTTTTTTATATTTCCCTTGTTATTATCTTGTTTCTTGTTTCCATTGTCTTTGTTATCTCCATTTGCATTTGTTAGCTATATTTGAGTTGATACTCCTTTTCAACGGTCATTGTTATTTTTCTTGTAACGACTCTCGTAGCAACGATATTAGGACTTCCATAGTCTATATTACTTGAGACAACTAGATATTTGCGGGATTCGCATCAAGCTTCTTTTTATCTCCTTGTCCCTCCCATTAAAAATCTCTTCCAATCCGGTTTAATCTTTCAACCACTGAAATAGGCATTTTAAATAAAGACATATAGTAAATTGGAAAACTGAACAAAGTCGCTTTGATCAGAGTAATCCTGCCCCCTGAAGAAAGGTACCGCATTTTCCACATGGATAATTTATTTTCAAACTTATCAACAACCGGCTTCCATAAATTGATCCTTTGACCTTGGGTTCACCCCAATTGGAAGCCCAAGATGCTTAATAGGAAGCTTTTCATATCTGCAAAGTAACCTTTCGATAATCAAATGAACTTTCTCCTCGAGGCAACCCACACCCACTAAACTTCTTTTGAATAGATTAATATTTAGACCAGACACAATTTCAAAACATCTCAGAGTTCTTTTCAAAGTAATGATCTCCTCCCATTTTGCTGAGCTAAACAAAATGGTATCATCAGCAAACTAAAGATGAGTAACACACTCCCCTCCTCTCTTGGATTCAAACCCTTCAATAATCCCAGGTTCTTGGCTCTAATAAGAAGCACACTCAAAGGTTCTACCACCAAGATGAACAAGAAAGGGGAAAGAGGATCACCTTGTCTTAGACCCTTAGAAGCTTTAAAACGGTGAGTCGGAGATCCATTTACCAAAACAAATAAAGATGCATGCATATGAAATACATTCACAGACCCAACCTCTGGCCACTTGTCGCCAAACCCAAATCTCACAAGCATGTAATCCACAAAGTTCCAATCTACATGATTATAGGCCTTTTTTAGATCAATCTTGAAGATAGCACCCTCTTGACCTGAGCGTCTTCTAAAATCTATTAGTTCATTGGCTATGAGAATGCCATCAAGGATTTGCTTGCCTTAAACAAATGCCCCTTGAAAAGGGCTAATAATGATAAGAAGTACAGTTTTCAACCTATTAGCCAAAATCTTTGTCAATAATTTGTAAATGTATCCCACCAAGCTGATTGGCCTAAAATCCTTCAACTTCACTGGATTAGAGATTTTTGGAATAAGAGTAATAAAGGTGGAATTAGATTCCTTGTTCAATTTTCTTCTCTCATGAAATTCTTTGAGCATATCACAAAAATCATCCTGTAAAAAATCCCAACCAGCTTTAATGAAAGAAAAAACGAAACCATCTGGGCCTTAAGCCTTAGCACCAGTACAATCCGCCCAAGCCTTGGATATTTCTTCTTGTTCAAACTCCCTCTCTAACCAATCCTTATGATCTGACTGGATGGAAGGAAAAGAAACCCCATTCAAAGACATGGTGAGACTGACACTATGTGTGAAGTTATGATTAATCCATGTTTGATATGTTCATGTTGGAAATGATAGTGAGTGCATTTAGCCTGATCAAGTTCGAAAAGCTTGAGCTCCAAACTTGATTCCCTCAATCCAACAAATTGATTAACATATTCAACAGAGCAACCGGAGAGAATGATATTTTTTTTCTTTTCCATTTTTTTTGGGGCTTTATTGGGAACTTGAACTCATGCACCCTCACTCACTAAATATCATATTTGTTCCATTTACATTATGTAAGAATAATTAAAATAGAATAAAAGCTTATAAAATATGAACGTGTATTTATTTACTAGGTATTCGTCATTCTTGTAACTAATCTAAACTAAAATAAGAAAATGAAATGATCATACTGAGCATGTTAAAAACATTTTAAGACATATAAAATCTCAATACCCATGCACATGTGTATGTGATAAATTTAGGATATATCTATATATATAATATGCTGACTTTTTTAAGGATAAAATCATATAAAGAACTTATCTATTGCTCAACAAGATAAATGTAAAAAAAAAAAGTCATAAATATCACGCTCACAAGGCAAATGAGAAAAGCTGACAAAACCCACCATGCCCACCAACACTAATTAAGTCGTGATCCTCTCCTATGAGGCTTTGACTAACAGAAATTATGAGTTAAAGAAGTGGAGTTCTATAGTGTGGGCTTACCTATTGATAATCTAAATCACCGGCCTAAATAAATGCCCTTCCTATGTATGGGTTATCAACAAATTTAGTCCAATAATAGTTCGTCCCACTATATATAAGATTAACCATTTGACTAAAATCGTGATTGGCCCTACTATAAAACTAAGCATTTGATAGAATAAAAAATGATTAGATCACCTTTTTTATAATACGCTCAATCTTATCATAAGATCAACTCCTACTGGAGTAAGATTTGAGAATACCTCACATAATAAAATGGAATTTACTTTGAGTGGCTTAGATTTTGGATAGATTGGCTCGGCCGTGGAGTTCCACTTCTTTAACTTAGTATTTTATGTAAAAGCTTCTAGGACTCAGTTTCATGCTAATCTCTCAAACTGTTTCTTCTTAGTATGAGGCCTATTGTAGTACATTTACCTTGCATGGAGCTTCCGTGCGCCAGGTAGCTAAATGGGGCCAATTTGGAGCTCCACTTATGATACCAACATAGGAAATGAAATGAACCCAATAGATAGGGCCTAGATTTCAAATTTGAGATCAATCTCATTTCTCCAACCACGGCATCTCCCCACAAGTATATTGACTTTATATTATAAAAAAACCTCAATACAATGGTCTACATTCCAACAGTATAAAACTTTGGGATAGATCATAGATGATGATCAGCGTAGCTAGATCCATATTTTGAGGGCCATCCACTGAATGAGCCATGGACTTTGTGTACTATCCTAGTTTCAACTGTGAAAATAGGTTATAGGGGATTTACCTGGTTTAGTTGGCCTAAAACCATGATTTACCCAGCCCTTCATGGGCCCATAAGGATTAGTTCGGCTAAGGTTGTAAACGAGTAGGTCCCGATCCATGCTATGATGCTCAGCATGAGTAGTTAGGCTAGTAACTTATTAAAATGAGATGACTCAACCGAATTTCTCTATTTTTAACTCGGTCATTCGTCGTAACAAAATAACTCAGAAGAGTCAAAGTCAACTCAGACACTTTTCCAACCATAAGCTCTGAAAATTCATCGCTGACTCAATTTGGGTGGACTTTGGATTTTCGTGTCATTATTTGGAATAAGCCTAAAAAACTTTGGGATTTCGTGTAAATTTGGGGGCTCTTTTTGAAACTTTCCCTAAAAAGAAAGGGCAAAAGGGGCAGGTGAGGTCCAATGCTGGGGCAGGAGGTTTTGGGAGTTTGTTCGGTCGAATAACTTCACTGTCATCTACCCTCCATTGTTGTTGCTGGGGTCGGAGGTTCATTGAGATTGCGTGCTTATAAATGCGTTGGTTCTGACGTCTTATTAAGATCACAGGTTTGCAAGGTATGGCCTCTCCAATCTCTTTCTCTTCCCTTCTCTTTTAAGAGAAGAAAAAAAGGCAGAAGGATAAAGAAAAACACCAGTGTTCTTAAAAATCTGATTTGGTAGAAAAGGATCTCCATCCCATGCATCTGTTTTAGGGAAACATGTACTTTTTTATTTTATTTATTTTAGTTTTGAGTCTTTCTCACATGAGCACATTTTTGTTGATTTACTTTTGCTTCTATCTTAGATTTATATGAAGGTAGAAATCTCTACAATGCAATTAAGGGTTTATTTCAACTGATAAATTATTGTATGCTTTGATGGTCTATAATAATATTTGTTTCATTTGGATAGCCAAAAATGGTTTTTAAGTGTTGATTCTGTTGATATGGTTATGTGCTGAACAACTATCCTGTTATCCTGATCAAATGATCCACAGTAGGATATGCTGGTTATTGTTGATAACATGTTATCTGTATATTGATGGGGCCCAACAAATACAACTAAGGCTACTGGTTAGTTTTATACAGATGGTCAGGACCTGATTTAGTTTGGTTTTCCTTCACACATCTTACTCTCTTTATGTATTTGACATGAGATCCAAGTACAATCATGACTCTTATGCGTTGTACAACTAGGATAAGATTTACACAGTTTGATATGGCCTTAGATACACAGCTTGTTATAATTTAAAGGATATGTTTTATCTTTTGCATCCTCCCCCTAGTTGATTGGCGATAGTGGCGACATTTAGCCTAGATTGATGATATTTAGAATTTCTTGTTCTTAAGCGTTTTAGTGAAGACATCAACAATTTGTTTATCACTTGGAAAGGAGTGAAAATGAAGATCTCAACAACTCACTCTTTCATGGACAAAATTATAGTCGGCCTTAATTTGTTGAGTCCGAAATGAAAGATAGGATTCATAACAATAGAAGTGGCTTTGAAGTTGTCACAGCAGAGTGACAGAGTGAAGGTGGTGATAAGAGGCTTTGAGATTCCGATTAATAAATTGCTTCCGCGATAATTCTGCGGATATATGAGCAAGAGCACAGTATTCTGCTTTAGTGCCAGAATGTGAGAGTCTTTCGTTTTTAGGAGCTTAAAGAGACTAGGTTTGGTCAAAGGAATGCAATAAACCTTTGATTGTCAGGACACCCTAGTCCACTACTGAAAATGCTTGGAGAGAGCAATCAGTAGACTATGTAATTCTAATTCTCATCATAAAAATTCCTTGAAGATTGCATAAAATTAAGAGCTTTTTGTATATACCCCCCTAAGGTTTGTAGGATTTGTAAATAGGCCCCTGAGGTTTTAGTATTTGCAAATAGGCCCCTGCATTTTCATTTAAATACCTTATGTGTCCCCAGAATCAATTGTCATCCAACCACCATAGGCTTTTAGAGCGAAACGACACTTTTGTCCATCTCTTTTATCCTTATATGCTTAATTTCAAAAGCTTGTACTCAAATTTTTTATTATAAAGCATGTAACATTAACAATTGCACTTAGTGGGAGAGAATAACTCTACATAAATTCTTATTTTATCAATACATGGCTCATATCATTAAATCCAAATTGATCATGATGACAATCAATACTTGTACTTATAACTGGTTATGATTTATCCAATCCATACATGACCCACCGTTGGATTGTTGAAACTTTCAAAATACATGATTATGCTTCATGTGAACTATTGGGGGAATGGGCAAATGAAAAAAAAAATATTATTTTTTAGAATTTGCGAGGGTGGTGGTGTTTGGCTCTATGTAAACGAAATATTGGGGGGAAGGGGCAAATCTAAAAAAGAAAAATTAGAAACTTCTCGGTGGGGGCTTCAGTCCTCAAGCCCTTGTACTTGGGTCCACCCATTGTCATGTGCATGTAAGAGTTATTGAGAGAAACCATTGGAACTTGAGATAAAATATTGGTATTTTTGTATATTCGTTTTTGTTTAGTGGATGTAAGGGCAAATCTGTCATTTATATAAAAATTCTACACAAATCTCATGGTGGCTGCCCATTCTTGTTAGGAATATTGATTTTGGGGACATGAAAGGTATTAAAAGGAAAAGACAGGGGCCTATTTACAAATACAAAACCCTCATGCTCTTATTTATAAATCCTACAAACCTTAGGGGGGTATATACAAAAAGATCTAAAATTAATTTCATTTTAGATAAATGAACGGTGGTAGGAGCATCAATGATCTAACATGTGTATTCACATCATATGATTTATACGGTTTGGTCCTAGTGACATATTGCAAAGCCCCTATTTTGTTGCAGTAACTAGTTAGATTACAAGAGGATCTACATGTCAGAGAGTTTGGACCTTTTTGTGATGGGACTGGAGGCTTTTCCCTAAGTATGTTTGTATGTTTTTAAAATATCCAAAATATACTTATTTTTTGGAGTTGAGGATAAGTTCATCAGCATCACAATGAACTACCATGCCTAAGAAACAATGAAGATTTCCGGATCTTTCATATCAAATTGCTTGCTAGCATTAGCAACAATTGGACCAAGTTTGAGTCGAGTCCACTGAGCCGACTCATACTTGGCCAAGTTTTAAAACTATGAGAGAGGGTACATTTCTCATTAATAAATCATGATGCTTTTCAAGATAGGAAGTTACAAGGATAGATGGTTGGATCAGTTGGACCACCACTCTCTAATGAAACTAGATTTAGGTCATAATGCTTCTTCAGAGTCTGTGGGAAGTCCTTGGGATGGTGACAAGTTGGCTAAAGACAGTATATTTGTCACTGTTATTCCTTGTGACGCGATATTATCTACTACATTCCACCAAAATACCATGCAGGTTAAGCCCAAAAGCCTCTCGAAGACCCATTAGCAAGGCTAAAACTTCCACCATATTCACTGAACATACACCAGCTGGCCCGGAGTAGGAAAGAATAAGATTTGCATTCCTATCTTGAATAACGCCTCCAAAACCCACATTTCCTGGATTACCAATAGCGCTGCCATCTTGAATAACTCCTCCATGTGTGTCATTTGGTGGGCTTCCAGTGATTGTAAATTTCCTTGGAGTATGGCGGATGTGATGCATGAAGTGATGGACATAGTTAGAAATTTGAATGCATCTTTCATCATATTCCAAGATCTGCTAATGAGGTGGCATATAATCTAGCTAAGGAGGGAGTGGCTCATCAAAGTTTGTTTACCTCTTGTGTTAATGGCTCTTTGTAATTATGCTTTTTGTTTAGTTTTTTTTTTGCTGGTTTTTCTTTGGGCGTTTAGCTGGTCAGTATATTTCTCTTGTAATGTCTTGCTTTTTCAATGAAATCTAGTTACCATTTTAAAATACTTATATATATATATTATCTACTACATTGTTGATCATTATTCACTAGATCCTATTTTGGTAATAAATTTATTAACCATTTCTAGAAACCAATTTTTCATTGTGGCTTTTACAATATAATTACCCATGCACAACTGAAAATTCATTTTCACAGATGAGTACTAGACCCGTTCCAAGGAGGGAAAGCCCATGGGGAGTATCAGAGGGTGACCATCGTCAACCTCAAGCACATAGATGCAATGATCGAGTGGAGGATGTGATTCAGGTGACCTTTCTCTGTAGCAACTTTTCTTTATAATCGTTTCTCAAGAAGTACTTGGTCCATAATTTGAAATCAAAACCCTATAGCGAATTGTTCAAGGGGTTCAATCGAATTAATTGTAAGATTGGATATGTTTTGTGTTTTTTCTTTTAAAATAAGAAATAAACTTTAAAAAACAATTATTCATAATCCATCTATTTTCTGTAGATAGATTATTTATTGTACATGTATAAATTACATTTTGTTTTGTTGATTTAGTGGAAGGAAATAATATACGTAGTCTTTATATATTAATTTCACATGTTTTTACTATTTTCTAATTATATCTATTCTTTTAATTTTTAAGATTTATTCAAACAAAAGTTTGAATTGAAATACTGAAACACTGAACTTGCTGAAACATATTAGTCTCGAGAACAAAATGGGTCCATAAAAGAATTGCCAAAGTTTTAGATCTTCTTTTGCATATTTGTAAGCCTATTGGAGGTTGGCAAATTGGTAGAAGTTTGTTTCGGTAAAATAAGGATAATTTGGGATTTTTTAGAAGGGTGTTTAAACGGGAATTAATATATGGAGATTTCTGAAAAGAACTCAGGTATAGAGACACGAGAATAGCTAAATCTTTGTAATTCTATTTTTATTAACTTTGTAGTGATGAAGGAGAAGGGAGCATTGGTCATTCAGTAATGTGAGTTTCTTATGATTTGTAATGGCCTTAGCTTATGTGGATTCTGGGCATAGTGAATGCAGCCTTTCTCTGGGCTTCTAATTAGAAGACTTCACTTGGTGCCTGATTAGTTTTTTCCTTCTTCTTCGTCTTCCGCTTTTTCCCCCTTTTTTTTAGGTTCTTTCCTTGTCTGTGGTTTATTTTATTGAATAAAATTATGTTACCATTAAAAAAATCTTATCTATGATCAAATTGCATGTGAAGCGTTCACCAAGCAACATTGGTTTGTCTTTTGGAATGTAGGCATGTTTTGAAGGAAATCCATTTAAGACGGTTCCGGGTCCATTCAAGCTTTTCTGGCAATGCATGCGCTCGAAACCTGGGTATCTTTGTTTGTTTATTGTTGCTGTTGTTATTATTGTTGGTATCAGCTAACTGACTGAGTCATTTGCTCAGCAATGGACTAAGCAGGCCTCATAAATCTTCCTCTCTGATGGGAGGAAATGCCTTTTCCTGCAGGCTATGCCTGCAGAGATGCCTGTTTATTTATTCCTTGTGCAATGTAATGCTACAACTTTGGTATATTTGTTCTTTTTTTTTTTATTGTGCTAATTGAGCCTTGAAATTTTAGTATTTGCAGAAGGCCAGTAAAGCTTATGACTATTTTTTTTTCTCTCTTGACCATCCTCCGCCTATGTTGGGGTATCCTTGACATAGCCGGTCCCAAGCCCGGACAAAGGAGGAGGGTTGTGCGTTAGGTAGCCGACAGCCAGCACAATACTCAGTCGGATTTTTTTATGGATTTGATACCTAATGAAATTTCGTTGGGGCGTCCCCTACTTAGCGACGCGCTGTATGGTCCGGGTACAGTGATAAATGAGCAAGGACCGCTGCATCGGCGCCCGGGTGCAGTGCTAAATAGGCAAGGGTCCTCACACTTTATTGGACGAGTGTGGGGGGTAAGGAAGCTAGTCCAAAATAGAAGGCTGAGATTGGGCACTTGGAACATTGGGAGCCTAACTGGGAAACTTATGGAAGTGGTGGATACAATGGAAAGGAGACGAATCGCAATTGCTTGCTTGCAAGAGACAAGATGGGTGGGACACAAAGCAAAAGAGATTGAGAGGACCGGGTATAAGTTATGGTATACGGGACTTAATAGATCGAGGAATGGGGTCGGCATAGTGGTAAACAAGGACTTAAAGGAAGATGTAGTGAATGTAAAGCGCTATGGAGATAGGATTATTGCAATTAAGTTAGTATTAGGAGAAGAGATAGTGAACGTAATTAGTGCTTATGCCCCCCAGGTGGGCTTAGGAGATGGACATAAGGAGAAGTTTTGGGAAGACTTGGAAGGAGTGCTACTAGAGATACCCCAGGAGAGATGGTCTTCATAGGAGGTGATTTGAATGGTCATGTAGGACGTGACGTAGATGGATACATAGGAGTACACGGGGGACATGGGTACGGTAATAGAAATGAAGAAGGGAAGGATATCTTGGAGTTTTCAGTGGCTTATGATCTCATGGTAACTAACACATTTTTTAGAAAGAGAGAGGAGCATTTGGTGACTTATAAGAGTGGCTCATCGAGGACACAAATTGACTTCTTCTTAACTAGGAAAAGAGACCGTTTAGCTTGTAAAGATTGTAAGGTTATACCGGGGGAGAGCTTGACTTCCCAACATAGGTTGTTGATCATAGATGTGCAGTTACAAAGGTGGACTAGAAAAAAGAAGTTGTATAGATGCTCAAGGACTAAATGGTGGAACCTGAAAGGTGATAAGCAACTAGCTTTAAGGGAAAGAGTACTAGAGGAAGACGTTTGGGCGACAGATGAGAGTGCAAATAATATGTGGGATAAGGTAGCAGAGTGTATTCGGAGGGTAGGGAAAGAAGTCTTAGGAGAATCTAAAGGGGGTGCTCTGACATTTTAGAGAGATGAAAGAAGAATATAGAAATAATGTTTGAAAACACAGTGCCCTTAGGGTCGACTGTTCATTTCATTATATAGGGGCTGAATGCCCTGATTACATGCTGAATACCAATTATCCCTTCTTATCTAAAGCCTAATTATTCTGATATACAAACTAAGTATGTACAGGTGTAGTTGACTAAGTAATTGATGAAGACTGGGCCCAACATGGGCCTGGGCTTGGATTGACACCCCCCCTCAAATTGATGCTGGAGAGTCATAAAGCAGCAATTTGGAAACAAGAAATTGATGTCGAGGCCGAGGTAGTCCTTTTGTGAAGATATCCGCAAATTGAAACTCTGTAGAGACATGAGGTAGACTAATGACATCCCGCTTATATTCATCCCTAATAAAGTGACAGTCAACTTCAATGTGTTTAGTACGTTCATGGAAGACAGGATTTTCAGTAATACGGATAGCCCCAGTATTGTCGGCATGCAATGGAGTAGAAGAGGTTTGAGTGAACCCAAGTTCCGAAAGAAGCCCCCGTAGCCATAAGACTTCAGAACAAGCAGAAGACATCGCCCTATATTCAGCTTCCGTGGAAGATCGGGACACACGTTCTTGTTTCTTGCACTTCCAAGAAATGAGTGAATTTCCAAGGTACATGCACCAACCAGTAGTAGAACGACGCGTGTCTTGACAGCCAGCCCAGTCAGCATCCGCATAAGCAGTCAGAAAAAGAGGATTATCCTTTGGATAATATAAACCACGAGAGACAGTTTTCAGCAAATAACGGATAATGCGCTTCACAGCTGTCAAATGAAGATGTCGAGGAGCAGTCATGAACTGGCTTACAAGATTAACAGCATAGGATATGTCAGGTCTAGTGATAGTGAGATAGACAAGACTTCCCACCAGGCGCCTATATGTATGAGGATCAGGAAGAAGCTCTCCATCATCTTTACTCAGCTTTAGATTGACTTCGACAGGTGTATCAACAGGTGAAGAATCTTGTAGGTCAGCCAACTCAATAAGGTCTGATGTGTATTTGTGTTGATTAAAAAGAGACCTTTTGGAGATTGATGCACCTCTAAGCCCAAGAAATAATGCAAAGGACCCAAATCCTTCATATGAAAGTAAGTCCGGAGGGAAGATTGGACAGATTTGATCATACCATCATCTGTGCCAGTGATAATAATATCGTCAACATACACCAGAAGTACAGTAACCCCGGTAGATGTGTGGCATAGAAAGAGAGATGGATCGTAAGAGCTCTGAGTAAAGCCACTTTCGCATAAGCGACCCCGAAAGGTTTCGAACCATGCCCGAGGAGCTTGCTTGAGACCATAAAGCGATTTCCGCAGCCGACAGACGGACCTCTTGGAGGGAGAGGGAATGCCTGTGGGATACGCAATATAGACTTCTTCCTGCAAATCCCCATGGAGAAATGCATTTTGACATCCATCTGGTATAATGGCCAAGAGTGAGATGCAGCAATGGCGAGAAGCAACCTAACAGATGTCATCTTTGCCACAGGTGCAAATGTCTCCTCGTAGTCGATGCCATACTCCTGTCTGTTTCCCAGTGCCACAAGTCTGGCTTGTGTCGATCCAAGGACCCATCAGATTTAAGTTTGATCGAGTAGATCCATTTGCAAACCAATGGCTTAACTGCGGAAGGACACTCCACAATATCCCACGTGTGATTTAGATCCAGTGCATCTAATTCCTCCTTCATGGCTTGGTTCCAGCAATCTTGTTGGACAGCCTGTAAATAAGAACTTGGGATAAGAGAGAGAAGATAGTGTGGTCATCAAAGAAGTATGGGTAAAGCCATACCGCTCAGGCGGTCTAGAATTTCTGGAGGAGCGACGTAAGGCATGAGTAGGTGTTGAACCAGTTGTCGGTGGAGGATCAGGAGGAGGACCAACTGCAGTGGGAGCTTTCTCCCGTCGGTGGTATACAAAAGCAGGATTGAACCGAGTAACAGAGGTGGATCCGAAAAAACCGGGTAAGGAAAACTGGGGAAGAGGGATGAGGACAGTCCATGTGAGTTTGAAAAAAATATTGATTTTCAAAGAAAATAACATTCCGAGAAACCCTGATACGACAACCAATGGGATCATAACAAACAAAACCCTTTTGATTAGTGGCATAACCTAAAAAGCACACCTGCGAGATTGTGCGGTTAGTTTCGTTCTTTCTGTGGGAGGTAGATGAACGAAGCAAACACAACCAAAGGTATGGAGGTGATCAAACACAGGATGATGACCAAACAATTTAAAATGAGGCGTTAAATGATCAATGGTAAGTGATGGAAGGCGGTTTTATGAGATGGACAGCCGTGGTGAGAGCTTCAGTCCAAAAACGAGGGGGAACTGATGATTCATCAGAAGAGTTCGAGTTACATCAAGAAGATGCCTGTTTTTCCGTTCCGCGACTCCATTTTGTTGAGGAGTATACGGACAGGTACGTTGAGAAATGATTCCTTTATTGTTTAAAAAAGATTGAAAATCCTTGGAAACATACTCCCCCCCCTGAGTCTGAGCGTAAAGTTTTAATGCATTGAGAGAATTGGTTTTCAACATAGGTAACAAAAATTTTAAATGCATTAAGAACATCAGACTTCGAATGTAATAAATAAATCCAAGTGAATCTGCTATAGTCATCAATGAAGGTTACAAAATACTTGAAATGACTATGGGAAAGAGTCGGAGCAATGCCCCAAACATCACTGTGAATCAAGTCAAAACATGCAGTGCTCCGTGTGATGGAGTGTGGAAAAGGTAAAGTTTTACTCTTCCTAACTTACAAGCATCACATTCAAAAGAAGCAGTGGCAATGGGTGTATTTAATAATCCAGATTGAAATAAAGCAGACAAAGTAGAGGCATTGGGATGACCAAGTCTATTATGCCACAATCTAGAATTATTCTGAACAAAAAAACAAAATAACTGAGGGAAGGATTTATTCTGAATAACGGAAGACATTGGTAAAGAAAAAAGCCTGCCACGCTTAGGCCCCCTCGCGATCACTTCCCCCGACTCCTGGTCCTGCACAACACATCCAGAAGAAGAAAATGAAACAGTGTTATTATTTTCAACAAGTTGACCCACAGAAACCAAATTGGTAGCAAGATTAGGAGAAACTAAAACATTGGTTAAGGGTAAGGGGCCAGGGATATCACCAACAGAGGTGATGGGGAGATGATCGCCGTTGGCAGCTTGAACAGATTGATGACCAGTGTAAGAGACGACATTATGTAAGTTGAGGGGAGAAGATGTCATATGATTACTTGCACCAGAATCCAAGTACCATGTATGGGATAGAGAGGAAGCATTACCTGCGATGTTCATGGATGCCAAGGCATTGATGATCATTTGGTTGACCATCTCAGGAGTGAGAGGAGCGGAGGATGCAGCTTGGGTGGAAGAACCAGGTTGTGAGGAAAAATCAGATTGCATAGAACCACTGAAGTCAGAGGATGCATAGCGTGGAGTGGTTACTGAGTAAGCACTTGGAGCAGACGGCACTGGATAAGGACCAGAGGATGACGTTACAGAGTGACGAGAGGTAGAATTGCGACCCCTCTTCCGGCATTCATCAATAACATGTCCAGTGGCCTTACAATATCTGCATATCTTCGCCTTGCACTGATTTGCGTAATGCCCATATTTCTTGCAGTTGTGACACTGAACTTTACTGATATCCCGAGAAGGAGATCTGGTGGCGGCAACATAGGCAAGCGGAGTCTCAGAAGATCCCTGTTGTGCCAGAGTAGTTTTAGTTACCAGACGTTGTTCTTCCCGTAGGAGCTCCTGAAGACAGTCATCTAAGCTGGGAGGAGAAGCCCTGCTCATCAAGTTAGATCGAACGGTCTCAAACTCCAGACGAAGTTTCATGAGAAACTGATCCCGATGGCTACTCTGCTGTAACGGAAGTAGTTCAGGTAGTAGGGCTTCAGACACCGTGGCAAACTTAAGCTCATCATATTCAGACCAGAGAATGCGAAAGCCATTGTAATACTCTTGAATAGACTGGGTGCCTTGATTAAATTGAGAAATGTCGAGTTCCAATTGAAATTGGCGAGCAGCATTGCCTTGGTGATAGATCTTTTTAAGATAGTCCCACATTTCCCGGGCAGATTTGCAAGGTCGGAGGTTAAGAATAAATGTGGGTCAACCGAGCCCAGCAACCAGGTTTTGATTTTAGCATCCTTAGTCTTCCAGGCTAAAATCTTCTTGTCATCTTCTACGGTTTTGGGTCAGATCCATCAATGTGAGCCCAGAGCTCCTTTCCTTCTAAATAAATTTGAAATTGGAAGGCCCAGGAGGTGTAATTTTTCCCATCAAATTGAACCAATTTAATGTCAGATTTTTCCATGACAGTAACTAGAGATGATGAAGAACAGTGACCAGCAGACAACAGTAATGAACCGCAGTGCAGAAAGCTCAGTAAGTGATCCAGACGGGAAAAAAATAAAGAACAGTTCACTGAACGACTTTGTCGTTAGTGGCTGGATCCAGACGTGGGCCCCATAAGATGATCAAATACCAGATCAAAGGGTGGGGATGGAAAAATGGACTAATTTCGCACCTTGTGGAAGTGGTTTCAGGCAGATCCAATTAAAATCCACAAAACTGGACGGCTGAGATGAAAATAAGGTGATAAAACAGAATTTCCACAAAAGTCAGTAAAAAACCAACCTCTGATGATCCATAAATGCTGAAAAAATCTTCAAAAATAAGAAGAGAGCCAGGCGACCAATATGTGCTGCTTCCGCTGATATGGTGATGACGATCGCAGGTGGGCCACGACTGATCAGAAATGATCAGGGATGATCACAGACGATCAGATCATAGAAATGGCTTCCAGAGAAGAAGATGTGCCTGATAATGAAGAAGATCCACAAATAGGGACTGTGCAATCAAAACTGTGCACAGAACTGCATTAAAAAAGGACTGACGATCATCTCGGCAGCCTGATTCCAGGAACATGGGCCCCACCAGTTCATCATCGGACAGATCAGAAGTCGGAGATGAAGGCACAGCATATTTACGCAAGTGAGGGAAGAAGATTCTGCCAAAAATAACCAAGATCCTTGATTCTGGACGGCCAAGATGAAATCAGATGGAGAAAACTGAAATACCACAAATGGTGCTGGAAAACCTACGCTGGATGGGAAATAAATTCCTGAAAAATCACCATAAACACCTATAATTCCAGTCGACCAACATGGTCTGGTTCTGCAGAGATGTGGAAGAAGATCTCAGGTGGGCCACACTTGATCTGAGATGATCTGTGATGATCTGGGATGATCGGGGATGATCGGAGAGCTTCCACACTTGGAAGATGACTTGAAGAATCTACAGATCCTTGTTAAGCAGGCTTGGTGATAGGAAACTGCACAAACAACTACTTAACACCCCCCCTCGGGCGGGACACCGCCCGGATCCGAAGCACACGCCCGCACAAGACTATAACGCGGCATGGGGCCTTTTTTTGCCCTGCGCATTTTGCGCCCGCACAAACACACAACGCGGCTTGGGGCATTTCTGCCCTGCGTGGTTTCGAACTCGAGACCTCATGCTTTGATACCATGACATTTTAGAGAGATGAAAGAAGAATATAGAAATAATGTTTGAAAACACAGTGCCCTTAGGGTCGACTGTTCATTTCATTATATAGGGGCTGAATGCCCTGATTACATGCTGAATACCAATTATCCCTTCTTATCTAAAGCCTAATTATTCTGATATACAAACTAAGTATGTACAGGTGTAGTTGACTAAGTAATTGATGAAGACTGGGCCCAACATGGGCCTGGGCTTGGATTGACATGCTCCGGTACAGAAAGAGGCATGGTGGTGGAGCGAAGCCGTCCAAGACAAGATAAGAGTTAAAAGAGAGTGCTTTAAAACGTGGCAAAAGGATCGAATTGAAGCGAACTTGGAGAGGTATAAAGAAGCAAAAAGAGAAACCAAAAAGGCAGTTAGTGAGGCCAAGGCAAAGGCATTTGAGGAGCTATATAGGCGACTTGACACTAAGGAAGGCGAAAGAGAGATATTCAAGCTTGCTAAAACTAGAGATCGACGGACCAAGGACTTAAACCAAGTTAAATGCATTAAGGATGAGGATGAAAAGGTATTAGTAAAGGAGGAGGAGATAAAGGAGCGTTGGAAGAGCTACTTCTACAAGTTATTTAACGAAAGCAGTAGTAGTGACATACAATTGGGGCAGCTTACCATTTCTAGAGAAGAAGCGAATCATATGTTCTATAGGAGAATCAGTAGGGAAGAAGTTAAAGAAGTATTGAAAAGAATGAAGAATGGGAAAGCGGTTGGGCCAGATGGTATCCCTATTGAGGTATGGAGGTGCTTGGGGGAGGATGGTATTAGTTGGTTGACAAAGCTTTTTAATGTAGTGCTAAAGAGCAAGAAGATGCCTAATGCATGGAGGAAAAGTATTCTTATACCCATATACAAGAACAAAGGAGATATTCAGAACTGTGCGAACTACCGCGGGATTAAATTGATGAGCCATACGATGAAATTATGGGAGAGAGTTATTGAGAGAAGACTAAGAAGAACAACAAATATTTCAGAGAATCAATTTGGTTTCATGCCTGGGAGATCAACCATGGAGGCTATCTTTCTCCTGAGGAGGTTAATGGAACAGTATAGAGAAGGTAAGAGAGATTTACATATGGTGTTCATTGACTTGGAGAAGGCTTATGACCGGGTTCCTAGGGAGATTCTTTGGAAAGTTTTGGAAAAGAAAAGAGTTTGTGTCGCTTATATTGAGGCGATAAAGGATATGTATGATAGAGTCGTGACATCTATAAGGACGACTGGCGGCGAAACTAAGGAGTTTCCTATCACGATTGGTCTACACCAAGGCTCAGCGTTAAGCCCGTACTTGTTTGCCCTAGTTATGGATGAGATTACAAGACATATCCAGGATGAGGTGCCGTGGTGTATGTTATTTGCAGATGACATTGTTTTAGTGGATGAGACGAGAGAAGGAGTGAATGCTAAACTTGAATTGTGGCGGAAAACATTAGAGACAAAAGGGTTTAGGCTAAGTCGATGCAAAACGGAATATATGGAATGCAAGTTTAGTCAAAGTAGGACACCTGGTAACATAGAAGTAAGTTTGGGCACACAAAAGATAGTAGAAAAATAAAACTTTAGGTACCTTGGATCTATGGTGCAACAGGATGGAGGGATTGATACTGATGTAAGTCACAGGATTCAAGCCGGGTGGACCAAATGGAGGAGTGCTTCGGGGGTCTTGTGTGATCGGAAAGTCCCCCTCAAGGTTAAAGGAAAGTATTATAAGGTGGCGGTACGGCCAGCGTTGTTATATGGATCAGAGTGTTGGGCAGTAAAGCATAATCATGTCAAGAAGATGGAAGTTGCGGAGATGAGAATGCTAAGATGGATGTACGGGATCACAAGGAGAGATAGGATTAGGAATGAGGAAATTAGGGGCATAGTAGGGATAGCACCGATTGGAGATAAAATGAGAGAAAATCGACTGAGATGGTTCGGCCATGTTAGAAGGCGTCCAACAGAGGCACCTGTTAAAAGGTGTGAAAGCATGGAGTTTGCCAAGAGTAGGAGAGGGAGAGGGAGACCCAAGAGAAGTTGGAAAGAAACTATTAAACATGATCTTGCCTACATGGATCTAACGGAGGACATGGCCCTAAACAGATTTGATTGGCGTCGTCAAATCCATATAGCCGACCCCACCTAGTGGGAAAAGGCTTGGTTTGGTTTGGTTTGGTTTGGTCTTGACCATCCTCATTATGTCTTTTCTCTTGTTCCCCAGCTATATATCTCAGTTGGTTAGGGACATGAGTGCGTGAGTTCAGGGGTGGAACCAGATAGGGGCTTGGGTTTTCAGAAAACCCCCTCACACTTACAGAAAATTCCATATTCTTTTACATTTTGCATGGCCCAAAAGAGTTTCTTTACTACACAATGGGTGCCCCATGGAAAATTTTCTGGTTCTGCCCCTGGGTGAGTTGGAGAGTGTTCAAGCCTCCTATGTTGCTGAAAAAAAAGTCTTTTGTGTTTTGCATTATAGAAACTTGTTTCAAATTTCTTGTGCCTATTGAAGCATAAGAAATGAGGTGGGCTGTTGGCTTTCAATATTTCCACTAATGAGAAGGTACCCTTGCTTGCAAGGTCTCTGCGAATGGTTCCTTGCTTGACACTGCATCTGGACTTTACCCTATATCATTCATGATCAATTCAAGATGCCCTTCTATTGTGGAAGGAGATATATGCAACATGATAAAACGGACATATTCTGTTGAACGTAACGATTAAACTGTATATTGAAGAAAAACTGGCCTTTAGGTGCACTAATTCCCTGAACATTTTCAAAAGACTTGAAAGGTTCTACCAGATTCTGACCTTGGGGATCAGTTGAAGTGGACCCTACTAGTAAACAGTAACATATAGTCAGGACTTTATTGCAGAAGAATAGCTGTAATTTGGAAATCAAAGGCTTGGTTGCTCTAATGACATCATGATAAGAG
Source organism: Litsea cubeba (assembly GCA_012931725.1). Lineage (NCBI taxonomy): Eukaryota > Viridiplantae > Streptophyta > Magnoliopsida > Laurales > Lauraceae > Litsea > Litsea cubeba. The sequence continues at coordinate 58,504,773 of CM022944.1, forward strand.
CCTGAACCCAAGATTTAGATTATAAAAAGCAAGAATACAGAAAAAAAAGGGAAGAATAAAACTGTAGAGATGTTATTGAGAATGTCTATTTTGCCAGCTGGACCAATGGTCCTTATGTACAGGATGCATATCTTTGACGATACAAACAAGATCATAATGATCTTATGAAACAGCTATATGCATTATAGAGTGAATCTGAATTGTGTACTTTGGTGTAGATTCGGGTATAACATGGTACTCCAAAGGAGCAAAATTGCTCTATGCTTTCTCACTAACAATGATTTCAAGAACACATTGTACATATACATATGCATATTCATGTATGTGTGTATATGTATTTATGTAACAATTTTCCATTGCGAACTGTCTACACTTCATGTTGTGCACACTCCCCCCTTCTGCCATAGGATTCACCCAAGGGTTTAAAATTTCTCCTTGGAAGCTGAAAAAGGCTTTCTCTTGCAATTTTCGATGGAGAAATACTGTGACCAAGTTAGCCACAGTAATATGTCGAGTCATCCTCTCTCTCTCTCTCTCTCTCTCTCTCTCTCGTGTAATAAGTTGGTTATTTTGTTATCATGCCTTATAACAGGTTTTAAATTAACACTTAGTGGCGTTGTTTGCACAAAACTATAGAAATATGATAGTCATTGAATATATTTCAAGGGTAATGGGTGTTTTATGTAATCATAACCCAATCAGTGATTAAAAAGAAAAAACTAGGAGGGGTCATGCACAAGTGATGCACGCTGTCCCTACTCTCTCTTCGTTTCTGTCTTCCTCTCTCTCTTCCTTCTTTTGTCTTCTCTCTTCTTCTCTTCCCTTTTCCATCTTAATGGTATTAAAACATTTCAAGTTGGTATCTGAGATTTGATCGTGTAGCTTGGTAAGACAAGGCGAGGACTTACACGACGAAGCAATAAAGATGTATGTAAACCCTTCCTCCTTCACAGTAGTTGATTCACCCGTCAGTATTAAGAGGTTTAGATGTAGTTCAGAAGGTTCAATTAGGTGACATGGCTTTGTCCTTTAAATCTGCCACACGCAGTGGTTTAAGGACGTACCTAGAAGGCTTTTCGTCAGATATCTGAAGTGGTTCGATTTGATGTCTGCAGTTGTGTTTTTCAGATGAAATTCCTGTCATAGCCAGATCTAAGTGACTATACCCACTTAGCAGGTCTGTTCCTGTCAAAAGCAGTGACTGTTTGTTTCTGGTCAAATTCTGAAGTGATTGGGGTTCCTGCATCAATGCATCAATGCCAAACATATATGTTCCCGTTGGCTGAGTTGACTTTTATCAGTCATGCACTCATGCTGCTGGTTGGTTGGTTTTAAGGTTGTTTTAAGCTACTTCTTGGTTGCGAGAGATTTTACGCCTCTGTGTTGGGATGTTATTATGATTTTTCCTGGGTGATTAATTCATTGTTTACGTGGGGAGCAGGGTCTCACCAGTTTCTAGTTACTGGTTCACAGTGAGCATCTAAAGTATTTATTTGAACTTGCTTTTGTGATTGTTAGGGATTCTAGGTTAAATGCTAAATCAGCTGAACAAATGGTGGAAAAAAAAATCTGATGGGTTTAAAGAAGCAGCTATCCACTTCGTTTATCTGATAAGGGGGTGGTCCACTCCTGCTGTTTCTGAGGGTTGACCACTGCTGAGGGAGAGCACTTTTGAACAATTTCTTCAGTAATCTATCATTATTTTCTCAAGTTGCTGTTGCAATGTGGTTTAATTATGTGAAAGGTGGCCCGTGCTCCTGAAGTTTGGTTTGTGAGAAGTACTTGGTTGATGATCTGTGTTCATGAATTCTCTCAACATGAGTTGTTTGGGTGAGACTATTGTGTCTATCCAAGAAGAAATTAAAGTGCTTTGTCAACGTCTCATTGCCTTTGAGGAGAGTTCCTCGAGTATGTCTCTAATACTTCATTTTCCTGATAAGACGACAGACGACTCATGAACAAGTTTAGAGGAAAGGAAAAGTTCATAAATGGTTTTCATTGACCAAGTAAGCGTTTGGTAGGGTGACAACTGCCAAGGCAGTTAACTTGAAGGTCATTGAAGAAAACATACATTCTTAATTGTGACATTGGAATGGTACAAGTATGAAGGAGAAGCAACACGCGGGATGATTATGTGTGGGGTCTCACCTGAGCTACTTGTTAGGGTTGGTTTACACCAAGGGTTAGCTTCAAGCCCCTATGTCTTGATTATGACAACTTAGTAAGAGATGTCTAATATGATGTGTGATGTTCATGATGATGTGGTATTTTTTAGTGAGACAAGAAACAAGCAAATAACAACTTTGGAGAAAGGTGTTCGAGTGTAATAGATTGAAAGTTAGTGATACAGGACAGTGCAAGGCTAATCTAAATGATGATATGAGATCAAGAAAACACTCAACATTCACAACTAAAATTATAAAACTGAAAAATTCAGATTGCTCCTCTTATATAAAAATTTAGTTTGGGAATTAAGAGGTGACTCTGGCCTTGCCACAATCCCACAATGAGAACCTCCCAAATCTAAATTGGGAGTTGCAATGGAAGATAAGTTTTCCACTAACTTAGGGAACAATCCAAATTTCAAATAGAATTACTACCCCTTTAGAGGATTTGACAAAAAGGTTAGGTCCAAGGGGTTATTTGCAAATAATAGAACTAAAATAGGGTTCACAGATAATGTTCCAATTCACATGAAATAACCCACGGTTGTAATTGTTCAAAACATTTTGTGGCATCACAAAATGATATAGGTGATGGTATGCTCAAAGAAAAGTAAGAGGGAAGAAGGAGAGATACATGATTCGCGATCTCACACAAGGCGAGGCCCGATGGTTTCACACCAGATCCTTTTCCAGGAAAAGTAGCCAAAAGCATTCATTCATTATCATTCATTACATTAACTGAGAAAGAGGTCTATAAAGAAAACCTAACCCTAAAATAGAATCTAACTCTTCCTATGACCAAGATCATAACATCCAACTCAAAAAAAGTTAAAATTAAATAAAAACTTCACTTGAACCAATAAATCCATAATCAAATAAAAGAAAATTAATGAAATAGGTAAACTTGGGTGGGTAGTACAGCCCATTTGACCATACGTACTTGGATGGCCCCCTCAAATGGGCCCTACTTGGTCTTCAATTCTCTTATTTGTTGGTCCCTCCCATGTGGCACATCCCAATATGGGGCCTTCCTAATTTTGGCACATAGGGTCTTCATCAACTTTATCAAATGCTAGATCGAACTAGATCTGACCGTTGATCTTTTCCAAAATCAAGATCCAATGGTGGATCTTTGCCACGATCACTATCCAAAGGAGAATCTTTGCCAGAATCACCATCTAACACCTGGCAATGATCAGCCAGCCATGAGGTGGCATGTGTGCGTGTCTTCTAGGCCTTCTTCTTGTTAGAATATGTGGAAGAGAAGAAGAAGAAGCAGAGAACAATATGGGAGAAGGTCGTACCTCAATGGAGGATCGACTGTTTGTATTTATAATTAGATTGTGCCTCAATTAAGGCTCTAAACAAGCTAAGTATACAAATTAGAATAATCAAAGAATATCTCCTAATCTATACAAAGAAAGAAGAGGAAAGAAATCAGCTATACAGGGAGAGAATAAAGCTAATTGATACAGTCTAAACAAAGAAAGATTATACATGGGCCTGGATGGGCCAGGGCCTATTTTAAAAAGGCCTGTTATCTTCTACACTCCCCCTCAAATTGATGTGGTAAGGCTGAAAACATCAATTTGCTAGTTAGATCTTGATGACGCAGTTTGGGAAGAGCTTTGGTGAAGATATCCGCCAACTGGTTAAACGAAGAAACATGAGGCATAGTTATCTTCTCAGTCACAACATGTTGACGGATGAAGTGACAGTCAATCTCAATGTGCTTTGTTCTTTCATGGAAAACTGGGTTGTTGGCAATTCTGGTAGCACTGGTATTGTCCCCATGGAGAGGGGTGGAACGACCAACAATAACACCGAATTCACACAGAAGGCGTCGGAGCCAGATAATTTCAGCACTGGCGGATGACATCGCCCGATATTCTGCCTCAGCAGAAGACTTTGATACGATGGTTTGCTTCTTGCACTTCCATGAAATCAGAGATTTTCCAAGAAACATATACCAGCCAGTGGTAGACCTCCGAGAGTCCGGACAGCCAGCCCAGTCAGCATCAGCATAAGCTGATAATTGCAGAGAAGTATTAGAAGGGAAGAAGAGGCCATGATGAAGAGTTCCTTTAACATAGCGAAGGATGCGTAACGCAGCAGCAAGATGTGGTTTGTGGGGATTGCTAACAAATTGGCTAACCGTATGAACTGCATGAGAAATATCCGGCCGAGTCATAGTTAGGTAGAGCAAACTACCAACGATCCGCCGGAAAACAGATGGATCATCCAGGGGAGTGCCATCAGCAGAACTGATTTTGCTGTTCAATTCCAGAGGCGTATCAAAAGGGAGAGCATCATCAAGCCTGGCCGATGTGATCAAATCTGTCGCATATTTGCGCTGAAGAACCCTAATGCCTGATTTGTTACGCATAAACTCAAGCCCCAGAAAGTAGGTGAGAGGACCAAGATCCTTCATTCTGAAGTGGCGAGTAAGGTGGTGTTTGAGATCAGTAATGTCTGCATTATCATTACCACTGATGATCATATCATCAACATAGACTAAGAGGAATGTGTAGCCCTTCGATGTCCATCGCAGAAAGAGGGAACTATCAGAGTGACTTTGACGAAATCCGGCCTGAAGGATTGCTGCCCGGAACTTATCGAACCAAGCCCTGGGAGCTTGTTTAAGTCCATAAAGAGCTTTCTTCAATTTGCACACATGCTTTGGAGGACAAGCATAACCTGGAGGAGGTTTTAAATAAACAGTCTCTCGCAAGTCCCCATGTAAAAAAGCATTCTTGACGTCCATTTGCCATAGAGGCCAATTGCGGGCTGCCGCGACACAAAGAAGAGTACGAATTGTGGTCATTTTCGCCACTGGAGCAAATGTTTCCTCATAGTCAATTCCATATTCCTGCTTATAACCCTGTGCAACCAATCGGGCTTTGTAGCGATCAAGACTCCCATCAGAGTGTACTTTGATAGAGTATATCCATTTGCTGCCAATTATAGAAGCGCCATCTGGAGCCGGGACCAAATCCCATGTTTGGTTGGCTTCAAGAGCAACTAATTCCTCAGTCATAGCATCCTGCCAGTAAGCAATCTTGGAGGCCTGTGAATCGGAAGTGGGTATGGGAGTGCTATCTAAGGAAGTAAAAAGGGCAGGAAAGCCATAGCGGTTAGGAGCAACAGAAGGACGACTAGAGCGTCGCAAGGAGATGGTGCTATCAGAAGAAGTGTTATTACCTGAAAACTCAGTAGGCGGCAGTGGGAGAGGATCAGGAGAGGGAGTTGCCAGAAGAGGGACCTTGTTCCGCCGGACATAAACTTTGAGAGGAGGTGATGAAGAAGGAGATTCTGAGAATTGTGGCAGATAGGATACAGCAAGAGGATGATGATCCAAATGTAAAGAAAAGAATGGAATATGTTCCAAGAAAACAACATTTCGAGATATGCGCATGCGTTTTTCCAACTGATCATAACATAAAAATCCTTTATGTTAAGGACTGTAACCCAAAAAAATGCATTTAGCAGCCTGTGGAGATAATTTTGTGCGTTCATTAGGAGGAAGATGAACGAAACACAAGCAACCAAAAACACGTAAGTGAGAGTATGAAGGGTTTTTACCAAAGAGAACTCCGTAAGGAGTAGTCTTGCCTAGAACAGTGCTAGGAAGACGGTTGATAAGATACACAGCAGTCTGTGCAGCATCACACCTAAATTTTGGAGGAACTAAAGATGCAATCAACAAAGTACGAACAGTTTCAAGAATATGTCTGTTCTTGCGTTCCGCAATCCCATTTTGCTGAGGAGTATGTGGACACGATTTTTGGTGAATAATTCCTTTATTAGACATAAAGGCAGAGAATTCATGAGACATGTATTCACCACCGGAATCTGATCTAACAATTTTGATAGCTCTCTGAAATTGGGTTTGGACCATGTTATAGAATTTTTGAAAAATGGAGAAGACTTCAGATTTCATGCGCATAAAGTAAATCCAAGTATAACGAGAATGATCATCAATAAAAGTCACATAGTATTTAAATCCTGTCCTACTCAAGGTAGGGGCAATTCCCCAAACATCTGAATGAATGATATCAAATGCTGCTAAAGCACGAGTATTATGAACAGGAAAAAGGCAAAATATGACTTTTACTTAAACAACAAGTTTCACACTTGGATTGAGAGAAAGAAGATATCATTTTATTATCAAACTTAGAATCCAAATCACCAAATTTAAACAAGGAAAGCAAATTTGCATTGTTGACATGACCAAGACGTTTATGCCAAACAGTCCACAATTGTTTGAAATCAGAATAAGAAGCAAAAAGAGAATGTTGTCCAATATCCAGCAAGAACAGGCGCCCATATTTACTCCCCGTCGCGATCACCTTCCCAGTTTGTCGCCCCTGTATAACACAACCAGAGGAAGAAAAGTGAACAAGATAGCCATCATCGATAAGTTGACCTACAGAAAGAAGATTTGCTGATAATTGAGGAACAAAGTAAACATTTGAAAGTGTGAAGGACTGGCCAGAAACACTGGACAAGGTAATGTTACCAACTCCCGAAATGAGAAGTTGATCACCATTAGCAGTGGTTATTTTCTCTTTTCCAAGATAAGGGTTAGAATCTGTAAAGCTATGCTCGACAGATGTCATGTGATTAGAGGCTCCTGAATCTAAAAACCAGGTGGAAGATGTAATAGGTGAAGAAAGGTAAGCAGATGAATGAAACACAGGATATGCTATAGGAGAAGGAATTTGGTACCGACCACCAGAGATGCCCATAGATGCATATGCAGAAGTGACTGTGCTCTGAATCAGATCTTGAATCTGGGCTGGAGTCATGGATACAGTCCCGGAAGAAGTGCTGCCTGAGTCGGGAAAAGGAGCTTGAACTTGGAATGCAGCTGGAGTATGTTGTCTGGACGCAGTAGGAGGATGTTGCTTCTGCTGGGGTCCATTATTCCTTTGTAAACTACGGCAATCATCAATAAGATGACCAGAGCGTTTGCAATATCTGCAAACCAATTTCTTCCGACAGTTCTTGGCGAGATGACCAAAGCCTTTGCATTCATAGCATTGAGTAGGCTTCTGATTGGGGGTTGCAAGAAGAGCAGTCTCAGCCTGAAGAGAAGCCTTTGGTTCGTCAAGGATGACACGCTGAGAGTTCAGGCGAAGTTCTTCTCTAAGAACTTCTTGGAAGCATGTGTCCAGATTTGCTGTGACTTCTCTATTCATAAGAGCTGAACGGACAGATTCAAATTCGGATCTGAGGTTCATAAGAAACTGACTAATGTGAGTTTCTTCTTGTAATTTGAGAGCCTCAGTCAGAAACCCAACAGATACGGACTGAATTATCATAGCATCCCTCTCTGTCCATAATGTGAGAAATCCATTGTAGTATTCTTGCACTGTTTTATCACCTTGACTAAATTTCGCAATCTCACTATCAAGTTGAAATTTGCGAGCTTTATTGGTTTGGTGATAAAAATTCTTTAAATGACCCCACATATCACAGGCAGCAGCATATGCTTGAAGAGCAATAGCAAGAGAAGGATCAATGGAATTAAGAATCCAAGTGATAACTTTAGCATTTTCTTTAGCCCAGGTGGCTAAGGCTTTGGTATCATTTGTAGTAGGTTTAGGTATCGACCCATCAAGATAACCAAACAGTCCTTGGCCTTCTATGAAATTCTTCAGGTGAAATGACCAAGCCATGTAATTATTTCCATTGAATTTAATGGGAATCACATCATATTTCTCCATATTAAATTATTATGAACCAGCAGCAAGTAACCAACCAAGAATTAGCTAAGAGAGGCAGCAAGGGAAGATAACTTGGACAGCTTCTAAAAGCATACACAGCTATCCACACCAATCCCAGCACAGAAAAGCACAGAAAAAATAACCAGCAAGAAACAGTGCTCAATTCCAGCCCCCAGACAACCTTGAATCTGGTGGCAGAGGAGGTACGTGGACCCCACAATCTGATCTAAGCCCAGATCAGATAATTCACATCGTGCAGCACAATCAGTAGTAGTGGAAATCAGAGAGTGACAACAGAACAGAGCACACAGAGTGCAAATTTGCACTAAAATAGTGCCAGACGACCTTCAATCTTGGATCTGGATCTGTTCGTGGGCCCCACTATCTGATTTATTCACACATCAAATAGAAATTTATGGAAGAGGATAAAAAGTTCTACCTCTAGTCCAAGATTGATGAAGATCGGACACAGATCCACAATATTGGACGGTTATGATGAAATCTGTCTGAGAAAAAACCGTCAGATGAAGAAGAGGTTGGAAACTACCTCAAAGGTGATGGAAAATTTCTGAAAAAATCACTTTAATTCCCAGAAAAGTGAGTCGACCAACATGGAGTGAACTGTTGGTGATGTCTGGATCAGTGTATGTTGGCAGCAATGAACCAGTGAAGCCATGACGAGAAAAACGGTGAATTCGTCCAGTGCATCGGTGTGTCGATATTGCACAGAGATTCTATTGGAGGATCTGTTAACAGATCAGAGGTGGGGGATGGAAGGGCAAGCTATTTTCGCAACTCCAGGCCAAAGTTTCACTCAAATCGGATCAAAATCCACAGATTTGGACGGTTTTGATGAAAACAGAGGCAAGAAATGAAAATATCACAAATGTTGCTGGAAACCTCACCTCTGATGGGAGAAAAAATCCAGAAAAATGCTCATAAATACCAGCGATGCTTGTCGACCAAGATGGAGGTGATCGTGAGAGATGTTGAAGATGATCCGAAGTGGGCCACGTCTTGATCAGGGATGATCAGACACTATCCTGGATGATCAGACACTCCAGGAAGAAGATCCAAGTGACTGAATCAAAGAGAGAAGGTGATTATGGCTCTGATACCATGTTAGAATATGTGGAAGAGAAGAAGAAGAAGCAGAGAACAATATGGGAGAAGGTCGTACCTCAATGGAGGATCGACTGTTTGTATTTATAATTAGATTGTGCCTCAATTAAGGCTCTAAACAAGCTAAGTATACAAATTAGAATAATCAAAGAATATCTCCTAATCTATACAAAGAAAGAAGAGGAAAGAAATCAGCTATACAGGGAGAGAATAAAGCTAATTGATACAGTCTAAACAAAGAAAGATTATACATGGGCCTGGATGAGCCAGGGCCTATTTTAAAAAGGCCTGTTATCTTCTACACTTCTTCCCCTTGCAGAGTTTGTGTGGATGAAGTACAATGTGTCTTTTAGCTACAGGTTGCTATGCCCGCTGCAACCACCATTTTGAATGATGGTGCAAATTTGGTGAATGTTAAATAGTAGTGATTTTGAGGTATGATGTAGATTTGTTCTCTCTCTCTCTCTCTCTCTCTCTCTCTCTCTCTCTCTTTGTGTGTGAGTGGTAACTAGGGTTTTATTAGTAAAAGAATATTGACATAACAAGCCATGGATAGAATGTAAGAGCTATGGCAGGGGACCTGCTCAAATGAACGCTTGAGAGGTCTAAATAAAAAAAAAAACCGCCATGAAAAAACGCCAACTCCTTTCACTAGAGTGTCAACTACCATTTTCACCTTGAGTATATGGGAGAAGGAAATGGTAAATGCATGAGAAAGATCATGAAGCTAATAAAGAATGTTTTGAACATGACATGGTGTGCTTATGAATCTTTAGCCCAAGAGATTGTGCACAGGACACCTTCCATTACAAGTGAGACAAGTGCAAATGGTTTTCTTTGTTGGTACTATAGAAGCCAATCAGGTCTTAGTAACTTCTGACAGTCATTTTATTTTAGTCCTATATAACACCCCTGAATCCAACATTGGCTGGATCCAAAATGCACCAGCATCAAGGTTAAGCTTCAATGATCCAGGTGACAGTGGAGACCCTTTTGGCAGAATAGGAGGATGGCAACTAAAGTCAGCTATGACTTTGTTCCACGATCTATCGAGCAAAGAGGCAACATATCTCATTACTGCTTGGTCACTAAGGTCCAAAATATAACCCAATGGAAGACCGAGGAGATTATTAGGGTTGTAGCAGCAATGACTTATTTGGAAGTACCAACCATTTCACTCTTCCCACAAGGACCAAAGGGCTGTGATGAAGAGAAGCATTCTAAAGTATCCGAAGCGATAAATTTAGATATCTAGCAATGGTCATGGAACAAAGGAGAGGATTTGAGTTTGATATGGCAAATAGGATAAGTGCATGAGCATGGAGCTGAATTTTAGGCAACAAAGAAGCGGGAAACTAATGTGGCTGAAATGCATGTGCTAAGATAAGCTAATGTGGCTGAAATGCATGTGCTAAGAAGGATGTCAAAAATCTCCAGTAACGATAGAATTAGGAATGAGTGTGTAAGAGGAAACCTATGTTTACTGTAAAAGAAAGATGAAAGAAAATCAAATACTATCTTTTGAGATGGTATGGGCATTGGCATAGAACACTGGAATAAGACCTGGTGAGATGAATTGAAGGGTGAAGTGGTGAGGAAAGACATCTCATTAAGATTGACAGCATGCCGTATAATAGAGTCTAGTGAAGAAGCAAAACTTGTGAAGGAAACCTTAAAATAATTTGATTGTGACAATTAAGGAGGATTTTGTTGGGTCTTTGTTAAGAGTGTGGTGGACTAGCCAACTTTTTGCTCTCTTTCACTCGGATATGCTCATGGAGAGAGTTTGATTGATGTGGGCTCGGACTGACCCAAAATTGAAAATAGATCCAAATATTGGATCCCTACCCAATTTTTGGTGGAGAATTTATTCCATAGTCCCTTCCCTAATCATTGAGAAGTCCAAATAATATTGATAAGTATTCTTTAGTTCTTGACTTTTACAATTTATTATTGTATTTTTGGTCGAACTACATTTAACAAATGATCCAAATGCCCCTCCATGGTGAAAAGGTTTAAGTCCTTTTGATTCTTTGACTTCTAAAATCATGATTTGCAATCTTGTCTGACAATTTGATAGATCAGTTTTGGGGTGGAAATTCCTCACTTGGATTTGCCGACCAAACCTGAACCTGACCTGATAATTTAAGGTTCAGGTTGGTCCATTCTGATTTCGGGTTGGGTTCAAGTTGACCTTTGTGATTCGATTAAATAAGGTTCATTATAGGCCGTGCTAGCTCAGGGCTGACTAGAACTCTACCCAATAGGGAAGATTTGGGCCGTGTCTTTTAGGCATGTGGTTTGGATCCAGGCCGAATATGCTCGCTCAATAGTTAAATGGGGATGGGGATGGGGATGGGCATGGGCAGGCATGGGCCTAACACACGCACACGCGCGCGCACACACACACATATATTAATGGCATGGGCCTAACATATTTAGCACAAGGAGGCATATAAATTTGCAAATGGGTTAGGCTTGAACCTGACTTTCAGACTGTTGATTGGATCCGAGTCTATATGTTAGGTCCATAGCTGATCAGCGCGGGCTTAGGCGCAACTCAGCCCAATAACACCCAAACCAGTTAATAAACAGGTTGGGTCTGCTGCTGAGTCCATTCTTGCTAATCTACCTGCCAAACCAACCGACATGTATAGGCTTAGCCCAAACCTGTTGAATTTTGGAATTCGGTTGTCAACCTGAACCCTTTCACAAGTTAGGTTTGGGCTGGATGGCGGGTAATTGTGCAACTAGTTGGGTTGGATAGGGTTGGCTCACTGGCTGGTTCAATAATAAGAATGGACTCAATCTAGACCAACCCATTTATCAATCAACTTAGAAATATCACCTAAACCCAACCCATTTATTATTCGGAACAAAAATGTAAACTTGAGCCCATATCGGAATTAAAAAAGAAGGATCAACTTGAACTGTGTGCGTGCGCGTGCACGTGCACGTACTCCCGCGTTTGTGTAAGGTGCTCGCAAATCTTTATTTATTCTGACATTCTAAATTGGCATGCAGGGAGGAACCAACAGAGCCTTATACCTATTTGCAACTTGATCCCCCAAAGGGACAAGATCCCAAACTCGAGTAAAGGATAATGAAATGCCCTGAATATTCCCCACTTGGAGTTGGTGGCCAAGGACACTATCTCGTTTCTAGGTGTAAGTTGGGATTTTGAAACTATAATAAAAGGTAGTCCTGTTGAATGAATGACCTTGTAAGTTTTAGTTTCCTTTTACAATGTTACAATTCTGTCTATATTTTAGTTGAACTTTAATTTTCCATGTTTTCTTTCTTAAAAATAAATTAACTGCAAATTCTGCATGAGTTTATTGTGTCAATTTTCCTTACAGAGAGCTGAAATTTTCAGCAAGTTATATCTTGTTTATTGTTTGTTTTTTTGTGGGTAAGCTAGGAGATCAAGGCCCTGATTCTATCTTTGACACCGGAGGTGCACATCAAATACCCCCAATGAAATTCTACCAACAGCAATGCTACAAAATGTTGGTTGATTGATTTGGTAATGGGTGAACAATTGAAGTGAGTCGCCACTTGATTCTCGTAAGGCCAAAAATAACCTCAATTAGAAACTATGATGGACACGTCATGGGCACAGACTTTACACACAAAAAGTGAAGTATCGGATACAATACGACAATACTTTGGCCATTTTGAAGTATCCGTGCATCATAGGTTAAAAGGTAATAACTATCTATTTCTGGACCCAAATGTAGTTTACAGCAACATTCCAGAAGTGTGATAGGAGCATCAATCGTTTATGTCTGTCCTATCTATTGGTAGATCCTGATCAATTTACTATCTGCTTAATGAATTATAAGTATCATTCTACTAACTAATTATTTACATGATTTTCATTGGATGTGGCCCTCATATTTCTCATTTATGCCTACTTTGGGCCCTAATTCTACTATCTGTATGTAGCCATTTTCTTGTACTTAGGGCCCATTTGAATCTCTGTACCGTGAGCACAAGCATCTTGAGTTATGCCTACTTATGTTTGAATAACTTGAATTACATGCAAGTCTATAGTCATTTTGTACTGTCATAACCAACTACAAATGATCAGAGCTACAGGTAATCTGATCCGGGCTAACCATATTCCAAGGTTCCAAATAGGGCCTTGGAAAGGTGGATGAGAACATCCTTTAGGTTGGTGTCTGATGTAGGGAAGAAAAAGATGGTTTTTCTAAACTCTGCTTGCAATAGATAGGTGCAGGATTGAAGGCCTCTCATGATATGTTGGTATTCTCAAGTCCTGGGTTCTTCAAGCAATCACAGAATGGGCATTGGTAGGCACGAAGGAATTTAGGGCATGTTTATGTAATACTTTTCTACAAAAGAGGGGGATAGTTTTTTGTCGAAAACCCATTTTTCATATGTTTGGTGCTACAGAATTCTGCAAAATCACTTTTCCATTACGCCAGCTTTTTTCGTGAGAAGGCTGGAAACAGACCCCATTTCACCCATCTAAATCCTTGGAACCCTAAGCCAATTGCAATGCCTCTTATCCTCCCTCATTCTCGACAAGCTTCTGTACGATTAAGACTGCAAAGGTCTCTCTCTCTCTCTCTCTCTCTCTCTCTCTCTCTCTCTCTCTCTCTCTCTCCCCCAACCATGTCTGCACCCACCACCACCACCACCCCTCTTTCTTCTATTTATCGACCACCCCCCTCCCCCCTTCTCTCTACATATATGAAGAAATTATTTTCTATTTTTTTTTCTTGTGAATAAGTTATTGTTTGATGTTGAAATGAATTATGATGATGTTTTCTCTGATGGGTTGGGAGTGTTTATGATGATTTTTCCGATGGGTATGGCAAGTTTATGATCATGGGTTTTATATGAAATACAAAAATACCCACAATGAGCTCTCGAATATGGTATCTTTTTGAGGCCTTTTATTGAGAACCCTAAATGTTATTCATGGCTTGGGTATTTTTTTTTCCAATCAAATTCTGACCTCGGATATATTGTTTTTTCATTTCTTTTCAAATTATTATGCTTGCTTTCATTGTGGGAAATGAATTGAAACTGATTCTGTGACTATTTTGATGAGTTTATGTGAATTTATATGGTAAAATAAAATATGCTTATTTGTCACTACTTTGTGTACAACATATTTGCTGCACCCTCTTAGGGGTGCACTATCATCTCAAAGAACAGTCAACTACACAAGAACCACAAACGACCAAAGAAGCCTTCAATTTACGAGCATTCTAAATTATGCAATGTAGCGGGACATGCTTTTGTGAAGCAGCGCTATCCTATCTTGCATATAAGACCATAATAACACAAGCAAAAATAGTAGTCACTTGTTGCGTCATGTACAACTAAATCAAATAATGGAACTATAGCGATATGATGGAGGGAGTGCATGCACAAAAGATGGATTTTAATGTAGACATCAATGTCGAGGAGGAACGGGATATTGGGCCCTTTTCGAGCGATGTCAACACTTGATTTGCATGTGAGCTCTGAAATACAATTGCTCAACAAATGTGGGATGATCATTAATTTGTCAGATGTTTAATCTTTAATGTTAACCTTGACATTTATTTTTAAATATTTTTTTTAAGCTTTGCATAAAGTTCATGATATTGGATTCATGTCACTCGTCCATGTAAAAACTTTTGTTTCTGAAAATTCATGAAACGTGTTGTAATGAATTGCGGCGAGAGTATTTTCATTTATTAGACCATGTTACTTTATTTATCTGTAAGTTATTTTATACAAGTGGAGCAATTCATGTAGGGAGTCACCAACACCATCATTTAACCAACAAATAATCCAACAACATTTACAAAATTACACAATATAATAAAATAATTCAGTCAAATAAATGAAAATAGTCACGCCGCAATTCTTCGCAACACATTTCATGAAGTTCCAAAATACAAGTATTTACATGGACAATTGCCATGAATAAAAAATCATGGACTTAATGCATTACTAAAAATTCTTAAAAATAAATTTTAAGGTCTTAACATTAAAGATTAAACATCTAATAAATTAATCATCATCGCACATTTGTTGAACAGCATTCTCATGCATGATCTTCCTCCATCTCAGCATTATAGTTGGATTATTTGATATAGTTGTGCATGATGCAACAAGCGACAATTTTTTTTCGCTTGTCTCTTAGAGAGGATATTTTGGTCCCTATCTATAAGATAGGAAAGTGTTTTCATTACGGCTATAGTGCGCTCCACTATATTGCGTAAAGGGTTCTTTGGGCGTTTGTTGTGCTCTGTATAGTTGACTGCTCTTTGAGATGATAGCGCACCCCAAGAGGGTGCAACAACTTCGCTTGGCAAAAAGTAGTGACTTTTATTTTACCATAAAAATTCACATAAACTCATCAAACAAGTCACAAAATCAATCAATCCATTTCACACAACAAAAGCAGCATAATAATGTGAAAAGAATTGAATAAACAATATGTTCAAGTTCCGAGTTTCATTTGAAAAATAGAACAAAAACACCCAAAGCCAACATTCAGAATTTTCAATCCAAGGCCTAGAAAGAGACCATATTTGAGAGCCCAATGTGTGGGTATTTTTGTTTTTAAAACAATACATATCAACCCCATTTCGCTTTCAACTATATAGATCAGAATTACATTCAGAGTTCGAAACAAAAAGTATATATTGTTTCGTTTTAAGCTATTGGATGAAATGCATGATCATAAACATTCCCAACCCATAAAAAAAATCATCATCATCATAATTCATTTCAACAGCAAACAACAACTTATTTACCAAAATAACTTGGTGGGGCATAACTTGTCGAAGGGCGAATTTGTGGAAGGTCTTTTCCACGAAAACAGAATTTTTATTCCAGCAAAATTAGATTTTTGATTGTTTGGTGCACTAAGACCCCACGCAGAAAAATAAGGAAACAAGGCCTTGGACTTCCGTGCGGGCATTAAACAAGCAAGACCTAAAGCCATTTGTGGAAACTGATCTTGTCGGAAGAACAAAAAAAAAAAAAAAAGGACTTGGCCATGGTTTAGTGGGGCTTTTATCAGGGGTGCTCATGGGCTGGGCTTGGGTATGTAATTAGGGCCTGTTTAATAATTGGGCCGGGCTTCTATGAAGTATAGAAAGATCAAAGCCCGGCCCGGCCCGTGTAAGGAATGCATGTAATTGAATTTAATCAATCCAAATAATTGCTCAAATGCCCACAAAAGTGATAAAAAGCCCCGTTTGGCCCAACTTGATTTACTAAATGGGCGGGATTGGGCCTGACTTTTAAGGCCCGTGTCGGGCCAGGGCCAATGTTTTTAAAGTCGAGTTGGGCCTGGATATACTATCAGGCCCATGAACAACCCTAGCTTTTATTGTGCTGGAAGATAAAAAAAAAATGAATATTTATATTTCAAGCCTATGGAAAAAGATTTTCAGGAGGTGGAAACCGTTTTTTTTACACAACTGCTCAAACGAAAATCCCTGGAAGGCGAAATTTGAGTGTTACATGCATTCCTTAATGGCATCTTTACACAGCCACATTTCCAAGGAAAAGGTAATGAAAAGTATATGATTGCTTTTTCACAATTAAAATTATCTACATTTGGTCAACTTTTTTTCTCAAGGAAAAGTGCAAAACATCCATGGAAAAGGTAATGAAAAGTTAAATTTTTTGTGGAGTAAATGTCCATGGAACCGATTTTCTACAAATGCTAACAAAAGGGGTCTCTTTGTTTGCTCCCTGGGTATTCTTAGTATGCTTGCTGTGGAACTGTGGAAGGTGCCAGATTTTTTCAAAATCAAAGTGAAGATTTATAAATTGCCATCAAATGGTCCCTCCTTTAGTAGAGATTGACTATCCAACCATTACTAGTAAATATGCCGTCTACATCTCCACGTTGCATCCTTCACTCTTCACCTCTGAGATATTCCTTCTTCAAATAGAAGAGGGCCCGTTTGGTTGTCAACTAATATATGTGTATTATTTCAAATCAAACTTACTAATTAGTGTTTAAGATAAAAGTTTTTGGTCGTGCTTAACACAAGCGATACCCAATATTCCAGATTACCATCAATTTTATAAAATTTAAACTTTCCAACCCCGACCCAATAAAAAGTGATGATAAATGAGGTCCACTTATCTTATCAAATGTAAATATCAACCTGTTAAATGTCTACCAAGCAACATCTACATCAAGAGCTATCGCCATCGAGTATGTAAAATCAAAGATTTTAAGGTGTCCATCGTGTTTTATGGTTGTTATATGTTAATGAGATTTACATATGTAAAATTCGCATATGTTACATATGAAACACAATATCATCATGTTTGTTTAGAAACATCATTTTCATATGAGTAAATATTGAACAATTTGAGTTTGATATAAGAAATTCTTCATTATATCAAAATCTATGAACATGTAAGACATGGAACTAAATTTTTTAGGTTTAATGAGTCAATAAAAAAAAACGAGTATTTATTTTTTACAAATAAGCCCCTATATTCTTTTTCTTGAAAGTTGAGAAATAGTTGGTAAAGGCATGGGAACAGTTCAAAAAACATTGCCTCATTCTTGACTGTCCTTGAGCCACGTCACTAGATAAAAAAGAGATAGAAAGAAACACACCCTCCAACAAAACGACAAGCGTTTCATGCTAACACCTCTTCCTCTTCCCGAAAAAACGCCATAATCTTTTCAAAGAAACGTTATTTCCTCTTCTTTAAGGAAAGGCTTATCTTTCAAGGAAACGACCTTCCTCTTCCTCATCTACAGATTAGATAGATGAGCAAGTCTTTAAGAGTGGGGAAAAAGAGAAAGAAAAAGGTGTGGAGCAAGAGGAGTGTTAATGATTATTCGATGCAACTTTGCGAGGAGGAGCCGTTTAACAGATGAATAGTAGCTTGAGAGAGAAGGGATAACCATACTAATCCTTTGTTTTTAAGATGAAACCCATATGCTGACGTGGATCAAGGAAATAAAGATTTGGCCCATCTCTTTAAAAATATTATTCATTTGCAAGTCCCTTCCAAATGTTCAAATCTTTTAAACGTGATATTCAAAAAAAAAAAAAAAATTTTTTTGCTAGGCTTTTGATTTGGTTTGGATGTTCAATTAAGTAATTTGAGTTTCATAATCCTTTGATTGATTTGGGATTTTTTATTATTTTATTATAAATAAATTTATATGAAAAGAATATTAATTTTAATATATTATTAAGCTTCATGCTAGTTTTCATGAAACCTAAACAAGACCCCTTTACCTTTTATTTTAACTAAAACATCCCTTTACTAACCATCTTTAAGAAAAAGCAGCTTTCGATCTCCACTCACCATCTCTTACTATTTTATGATATTACCCCTTATATTTGCTTAAAACTATAATGACACACAAATATTTTTCTCTTTTAACCCATTTGGTAATTTATTATTAAAGTAAAAGTAATGTAAAGCAACAAATCAAGAGAATAAGATATAAGGGGGTTATGATAATATTTTATATTTAGTGGATTGGTAGGAAATCTTTTTGACTTTTTTGTATAAATATTGAGTATTTTATTATCTTTTAGTGGAGAAAGGAGGGGAGAGTTTTGAATATATGTATTTTTGATGTTGTCCAAAAAAATGGAGACAATTCATTATTTTTACTAATCCAGTAAATTGCTAAAGGGAGACAATTACAGGGGAGGTACGTGCCGGCAGACACTCTCAACATTCAGAACGTGAAAATTAATTTTACTCAGTACGATTCCTCCATTGTCCACAGGAGAAAATGTCATAAATGATGCCTTCGTGCCTGCTTACTTCTCCCCTCCAAGAGAAGAACTACTCAAACAAATTGTCTTGTCTATACCACTTAACAATACCAAATAGAAGTCGCTGCAGAAACATGACTAAGCCACTTCTACCACTACTAGTGCACCAGCAAATATGACTCAGCCACTACTACCGCTACCAGTGCACCAGTAAAACAAAAATCTAAACTCCTTTGATCCTATAAATCTCTCTCATCTAATATCAACTTATTAACTCTACCCAATCTTTCTCTTTTTGTAGGATTAAATTTTCTTCAATAACCAGAGCAACCCATCAAATCCTCCCTCATACAAGCCATCTCCATTTCTTCTCCTATTTTTTAATTTTATATCCATTCAATTGTATCCACTTGTAAGTGCCTAAAATTATACGGACTTGGAATGATGGATTAGGGCGAGCTTAATGCTCCTTGATGAAGATGGAATGCCTGAAACCTGAAAGGGGAGAAGAGAAAGACAGTCAAAGACCCTGGCTGCAGTCAGCGCAAGGCTCTCCGATGCCTAAGTCGGTTCTGTAACTAAGCAAAGAATGGAGAAGAAGAGAGATAGAGTATTGGGTGTAAGAGATGTTATGCATATATCGTGCACAAAGGATGGAGAAGAAGAGAGATAGAGTATTGGGTGCAAGAGATGTTATGCATATATCATGTGTACTTGTTATGGAATGAGCTTCTTTATTTATAGGAGAAGAATGTAGGCTTTGGATGGTGGGCCCCATGTTTTGATCTGGAACTTGAGAGGCACAGTCCCATCAGCCCACCTTTCATTAAATGACAGTCCTATCGGGCCATACCCTGTTGACTTCTTGGCAGGGTTCCATCGGACTTTACCTAGGACCTTACCTTGATATGGACGTAGCCGCTGCATGCCGTTCTGTCAGGGATCACGGGCGGCATGGATGTCTTTTCAGCCCCACTTGCGCATGTCCATGTCTTATCACACGTCCCGTGACGTGGTTGAGCATCCATAGGAGTACAGCTGTCAGTGCCCACCTCGGCTAGCATTCTAGCACTTCTGTGGAGATGCGTGACCGAGGCCAAGACATGGTGCCGAGGTCAGGAATGACCTTGATCTCGGTTAGCGCTCTGGCCCTGTTGCCGAGGTGCGCGTGGCTGATGGACCAGTGCATTCTGCCCGCTCGGTTCTACCGAGGTCGGCGGACGTGGGGGTCCGTTTGGGTTCGACCCTTTCGTAACCGGAGGGGGGCAGAGGCGTGCATCAACATTTCTTTTGTGTGGGTGTGCCAGATTTTATATTTTACTTGGAATTGCAAGTGGTGATCCGGAGATCAACCTTCGCAAGTAAAAAGGAAATCAACTTCTTTCAAGTTTTCCATTGCACATATATTTAAGAAAAGAGACATTTTCTTGATTTGCCGTGAAAGGCGATTTTTTTTGCATTTATAGCCGATTTTTGGCGTTTATAGACGATTTACAATTCTTATCAATAATGAAAGATAAGAGTTGTGATTTTTGTCTCTTTTAAAAAAATACAAACTACAATGAAAAGCAAGAAAATGAGGATCTAACTTCTCAGGAGATTGTGGGGGACTCGTTCAGATTGACGGTGGCAAGCCATGTGTGGACTTCGCCATCATCCATGCAGATGAGAACAGAGGATGCTATTGATTCGCTTGGCTTGGCTATAACCTCAGGTTTTTAGAGGACAAAGACCAAGAGGAGGTCCTATGTCCAATAAAAAGCCAAGTAGACGGGCTGAAAAGCCATGTCTAAGCCATTGGAGGCAGAAGGAGAAGGCAAGGACCTTGGGGGGTAACCCTCAAGGGACTTTTGTCACCTTGTAGCGGTGGTCGGTGTAGAACTTCCGCAGAGTTTTCTCTCTTTCTTTCTCTGGATTTCTGTGCCTTTTTCTGTCTGAGTTTCCGGATTTTCTGCAGTCTGTTGTGTGTTTTCTGTGTTGTCTCCTTTCTTCTTGGAGTGCTCTCCTATTTATAGGCTTTGGTATCCATTTAGGAGGGTTTATGGGCTTTTATTGTCATTAAGCCGCATAATGGGAGGAGTTACAGGATTTAATTCCTTTATTTTGTAACTCTTTTTTCTTGGCTTCTGATTGGCCGGAGGAGATTGAGGGCATTTAATCGCCTTTAATCGCCATGATGGGAGGAGTTTCATGGGTTAAATGCCATGAATCTCTTGACTTGTAACTCCCGGATGCTTGCTTCTGATTGGGGCGTTCAAAGAAATGGATTAATGACTGTAATAAAGTTAGTCAATTAATCGCATTAAGTGGTCGCCGAGCAGTTGAAGAGTCGCGGGCCGTGCCGCGTCTTTTGGGATTCTTCTGGCATGATCAATGATGGATCTTCATGTAGATCGGCATCGGATGTCCATGTAACTTCAGGTATTAGTTGCCAACAGCGGGTCGGTGCCATTTGTCCTGTCGATTTCTCAATCGGTTGGGTAGAAAGCATGCTTTTTTTGGTTGACCGGTTGGCGATCAATGTTGATTTTGATACTCTTGATGATTGACCCGTGATTTTGACGGATGTCAGAGGATTTGGTGTCTCAAAAGTATGAATTTTGGAAAATACCAAAGGCTGGATGCTTCGAATCATGAAAAAATAGCGAAAAACGGGGTTTCCGGGGCCCTCCCGGTGATCCCAGGCCCCAGGGTCGCAGGGGCCTGCGACTCTGGGGGGTTTTCCCCCCTTTTGTCCTGTTTTGTGTCCGTTTTTACTTTTTTTTTATTCTTTTTTCTTCTTTATTTTTCCTTGACATTTTTTTTATCATTTATTGGCCTGATTTCCCTGTAGAAAACCTGATGAGAATCCTTGCATTTTATTTTACAAAGTTTCCAATTTTCTGAGAAAGCCGAAGACTTTGTCGCGCAGAGCTGCCGATTTTCCGTCAGAAGCTGAAACTGGGCCAAACGATGTCGGAATGACCTGAAATTTGGGGTGAAGCCTGCTGAGTAATAAATAAGACCAACCATAGACTTTTATTTGAGTTTTGAAGCCGTTTGGGGTCCTATCACTAGTAGACTTGCTTTTGTCGCGATGAAGATGTCGCGGCTTGATGTGCGGTCAACCGATGTCCGATTGACTTGAAATTTGACAAGGAACCTATTGGAGTCATTTTAAGATGATCTATAGGCTCTGTCTTAGAAACCATGGTCCCGGGGAGCTTCGCCACCGAGAGGCCTAATTTGGCTTCCGAGCGTCAAAGTCTGGTCAAATGTTGTCGAAATGACTTGAAATTTGACGTGTAGCCCTTTGTAAGCATTTTGAAGCCGTCCATGTGCTCTATCTGATGAGTGATGGCCTCGGTGGTTCTGGCCGCCGAGAGGCTTGATTTAGCTGTTCGAGGGTTAATGTAGGGTCAAACGTTGTCGGTTTGACTCGGAACTTGACGTGGAGCCTTTTGGATGTATTTTGAGACCATCTATCGGCTTTGATCGAAGATTTGGTGTCTCCGATGCTTTCGCCGTCGGGAGCTCATTTTCAGCTGCGGGAGAAGCGAAGTTAGGCCAAATGATTTTGAAATGGCCCGAAACTTCTTGTGTACTCCTCTTTTGGTTGTCTTGAAGGATCTTGCAGTTTTTGTTTGATTCTGACAAGATTTGATTTTTTGGAAGTAACATTGGCTATTTATGGCAGGTTGCAACATCATGCAGTTTTCTGGCTCTTGAAGAAGCAAAGTGACATTTTTGGTGTCAACAAATGCCCCCTCGAGGTGCAGCGACGAGTTGCTTAACTTTTGTAGTCGATGTGCCTCGAAGGGATTTTGTGAAGGAGAGCTTGTGACTTGACCAAGAGTCTTTGAACAGTTTTTCTTTTGGTATTTGTAGCCTTTTGAGCTTCCAGGGGAATTTTATGGTAGTGAAAGGGATCACGTACCATCTCGAGGCAAAGTTTTGAAGATGACATCAGGGATGTAGATTTGGGTTTTGACCTTGTGACCTAACAAGCTGTATGTGGCAGGTTAGGGGGTCGGGTTTGGTTTTGACCGTGTGACCCAACAAGCTGTATGTGGAATGTTGGGGGATCAATTTTGGTTCTAATCTTGTGACCTAACAGGCTGTATGTGGCAAGTTAGGGGATCAGGTTTTGGTTTTTGGTTTTGGTCTTGTGACCTAACAAGCTGTATGTGGCAAGTTAGGGGACCAGGATTTGGTTTGGATTTTTATGGAATGTCAATTTCAAGATTTTTGGCTCAATTTGGTATATGAGGCTGGATGGTTTGATTTTTGGAAGCTCATGGGGCTTGGAATTCTCTTTTGTATGGTCCAATCAACTCAAAAGAGGCATGGAACCATTTTTGTATGCTCTTGGTAAGAGGGATTTCTCTTTGACTAAAAGCCCTAATTTTTTTTTTAGTGCCTAGGTGGTCAAACCTGGCTCATATGGGCTAACCCATGGGACCTTAAGCTTTTGAAATGGCTTAGATCTCATATGGTGTCATTTTTATAAAGAATATCCAAAAATATCTCCTTTTGATAGAGAATATCTAAGAATATCTTTACTTGGAGAGAATCTCTCATGTTCCCTTTATTTTGGGAGAGAATATCTTAAGATATCTTCCTTTGGGAAAGAATCTTTTATTGATCCTATCTTTTGGGAGAAAATCTCTCATTGACTTCTTTTTGGGCTAGAATCCCTCAAGATATCTTTCTTTTGGGAAAGAATCTTTCTAATTTCTTTCTTTTGGTAAGGTTACTAATTAGTAACACTTACCTCTTTCTTCTTTCCTTCTTTGGTTTGCTCTCTTCTATAAAAGCAAGGAGGAGGTTGGATCTCTTGCTCTTTGTTGACACCAAAAATGTCACTTTGCCTCTTCAAGATCCAAAGAGCTACATGAAGTCGCAACCTGCCATAAATAGGCAATGCTACTTCCAAAAAATCAAATCTTGTCAGAATCAAACAAAAACTGCAAGATCCTTCAAGACAGCCAAAAGAGGAGTACACAACAAGTTTCGGGCCATTTCAAAATCATTTGGCCTAGCTTCGCTTCTCCGGCAGTTGAAAAGGAGCTCTCGGCGGCGAAAGCATCAGAGACACCAAATCTTCGATCAGAGCCGATGGATGGTCTCAAAATACATCCAAAGGGCTACACGTCAAATTTCAGGTCATTTTGACAACATTTGACCAGACTTTGACGCTCGGAAGCCAAATCAGGCCTCTCGGCGGCGAAGCTCCCCGGGACCATGGTTTCCAAGACAGAGCCTATGGATCATCTTAAAATGACTCCAATAGGTTCCCTGTCAAATTTCAAGTCAATCGGACATCGGTTGACCGCACATCAAGCCGCGACGTCTTCATCGTAATAAAAATAAGTCTACTAGTGATAGGACCCCAAACGGCTTCAAAACTCAAACAAAAGCCTATGATTGGTCTTATTTATTGCTCAGCAGGCTTCACCTCAAATTTCAGGTCATTCCGACATCGTTTGGACCCAGTTTCAGCTTCTGACGGAAAATCGGCAGCTCTGCGCGACAAAGTCTTCGGCTTTCTCAGAAAATTGGAAACTTTGCAAAATAAAATGCAAGGACTCTCATCAAGTTTTCTACAGGGGAATCAGGCCAATAAATGATCAAAAATGTCAAGGAAAAATACAGAAGAAAAAAGAATCGAAAAATAGCAAAAACGGACACAAAACGGGACAAACAAGGGGGAAAATCCCTCCAGGGTCGCAGACCCCTGCGACCCTGGAACCCGGGATCGCCGGGTGGGCCCCGTAAACTCCATTTTTTTTCCCTTTTTTTGCGATTCGAAGCGTCTGACCTCTGGTATTTTTCAAAATTCATACTTTTGAGACACCAAATCCTTTGACATCCGTCAAAACCACGGATCAATCATTAAGAGTATCGAAATCAACATTGATCGCCAACCGGTCAACCAAAAAAAGTGTGCTTTCTACCCGACCGATCGAGAAATCGACAGGATAGATGGCACCGACCCGCTATTGGCAACCAATACCTGAAATTACATGGTCATCTGATGCCGATCTACATGAAGATCGATTATTGATCATCGCCAGAAGAATCCCAAAAGACGCGGCACGGCCCGCGACTCTTCAACTGCTCGGCAACCACTTAATGCGATTAATTGACTAGCTTTATTACAGTCATTAATCCATTTCTTTGGACGGCCCAATTAGAGGCAAGCATCCGGGAGTTACATGTCAGAGATTCATGACATTTAAAACATGAAACTCCTCCCATCATGGCGATTAAAGGCGATTTAAATGCCCTCAATCTCCTCCGGCCAATCAGAAGCCAAGAAAAAGGAGTTTACCAAATAAAGAATTCAATCTTGTAACTCCTCCCTTTATGTAGCTTTATGACAATTAAGGCTCATAAATCCTCCTAAATGGCTGCCTAAAAGCCTATAAATAGGAGAGCATTCCAAAGAATTCCAGATTGGAAAAATCACAGAGATCATCGGAAAAACAAGACAGATCCCAGATCAGAAAAAAGCACAGAAATTCAGAGAAAGAAAGAGAGAAAACTCTGTGGAAGTTCTACACCGACCACCACTACAAGGTGACAAAAGTCCCTTGGGGGGTACCCCCCCAAGGTCCTTGCCTTCTCCTTCTGCCTCCAATGGCTTAGACGTGGCTTTTCAGCCCGTCTACTTGGTTTTTTATTGGACATATGACCTCCTTTTGGTCTTTGTCCTCTAAAAACCTGAGGTTATAGCCAAGCCAAGCGAATCAATAGCATCCTCTGTCTTATCTGCATGGATGATGGCGAAGTTCCACATATGGCTTGCGACCGTCAATCTGAACGGGTCCCCCACAATCTCCTGAGAAGTTAGATCCTCCTTTTCTTGCTTTTCATTGTAGTTTGTATTTTTTAAAAGAGACAAAAAACACAACTTTTGTCTTTCATTATTGATAAGGATTGTAAATCGGCTATAAACGCCAAAATCGGCTATAAAATGCCAAAAATTGGTATAAACGCCAAAATCGGCTATAAATGCCAAAAAATCGCCTTTCACGGCACATCAAGAAAATGTCTCTTTTCTTAAATATATGTGCAATGGAAAACTTGAAAGAAGTTGATTTCTTTTTACTTGCGAAGGTGATCTCCGGATCACCACTTGCAATTCCAAGTAAAATAGAAAAATCTGGCACACCCACACAAAAGAAATGTTGATGCACGCCTCTGCCCCCCGGTTACGAAAGGGTCGGACCCAAACGGACTCCCACGTCCGCCGACCTCGGTAGAACTCGCGCAGAATGCGCTGGTCCATCAAGCTGGCTCCACCCGGTGGGACCTGTTCATTTGAGAACACGATACTAGAAATGAAATATTTGCATATCATATCTATTGCTCTATGCTTATACTTCTTTTCTTGATTCCTTGGCTACTTTCTAATTGGTGGCCTATGTTGGATTCCGCATCTAAAAAATGAGATGAGATTTTTTTTGGAAATTTCTAATTCTTGAATTTATTTTCACTCTTTCTTTTTTCAACAAAAATACAAAAAATCAGATTTTTCATTTTGGATTTAAAATTGAGAAACCTTGATCCTTTCCTATCGTTCATCGTGCTTGCAGAAATGTTGAGCCTGTTCGACTAAGGTTTTGGGCCATCGTTTCTCTTCGATGAGTTCATTAAAGATCTAGAAAAAAAAATCAGATTTTTCATTTTGGATTCAAAATTGAGAAACCTTGATCATTTCCCTATCGTTCATCGTGCTTGCAGAACTGTTGAGCCTGTTCGACTAAGGTTTTGGGCCATCGTTTCTCTTCGATGAGTTCATAAAAGATCTAAAAAAAAAAAATAAGATTTTTCACTTTGGATTCAACATTGAGAAACCTTGATCCTTTCCTATTCGTGTCATCGTGCTTGCAGAAATGTTGAGCCTGTTCGACTAAGGGGTTGGGCCATCGGTGCTCCTTCGATGAGTTCATTAAAGATCTAGAAAAAACAAAGTCAGGATTTTTCCCTTTTGGATTCAAACTTGAGAGAAAACTGCTCATTTCCTTCGTTCATCGTGCTGGCAGACATGTTGAGCCTGTTCGACTAAGGTTTGGACGTTTTCTCTTCAATGAGTGCATTAGCGACCTATAAAAAAAAGATTAGATATAGATAGATTAAACAAAAAACAAAAAGACATATGAACACTAAGGTTAAACTCAACGCGCTTCTTTGATCATGTGTTTGCTGCAAGGAAAATGCTGTCCCGAGCTGTGGGGAGCAGCTGATGTTCTAGGCATAGGGTCCTCCAAACGGGGTTATACTTTAATCCACCCGGACGGGGGGGGCAATGCTATACGCGAGAGTTCATAAACCGGTTTACGAAGGCCTATGGGGTCTCTCGCGTCTTTTAAATAATTTTTTTCAAAATAAAATTTTTAAAAATGAAAATTTTAAAATAAAAAATAAAAAATAAAAAAATTTTCAAAAAAAAATCTTTAAAAAAAAAAAATAAAAAAATAAAAAAAAAGGATTTTTTTTAAAAAAAATCTTCAAAAAAAAAACTTCCGTCATTTTGGGTTTAGATTGGAGAAATCTTGGCTTTCTCCTTTCCGAGCACTGGCGCTCGCCGAAATCGCTGAGCCCGTGTTCAGATTGGAGTACCTTTTGCTCTCTTTGATGAACACGATATTGGCCTTAAAAAAAAAAACTCGTCATTTTTGGATTCAGATCCGAGAAATTATGGTTCATTTCCTTCTGAATACTGGCGCTCGCGGAAATCGCTGAGACCGTATTTGGATCGGAATACCATCTGCTCTCTTTGATGAATCCAATCTTGACCTTTCAAAACAGGGAATCTCATCTCATGGATGCGGTCTCCAAACATTTGTGTCTAGCGGTACTAGTACGCCCTTTCAGGGTCTACTGTATTCGCGACCGACACATTTGTAACTCCAACTTTATATTCTTCTTACCTCGAGCAAGCTCTGCTTCTCGATAAGTCGAATTTAAGTTCACTGTTGCTTCTAGCAGTCAATGGGACGTTCATTCTGGGCTTACCATACCTGCGATCAGAACAATTGTACCCTCTATGGTTTTCTGCCTTCTTCATATTGCTTGGGTCATCTCCCTCGAGCAATTTGAAAAGACAA
The DNA here is from genome assembly GCA_012931725.1 of Litsea cubeba. Taxonomy (NCBI): domain Eukaryota; kingdom Viridiplantae; phylum Streptophyta; class Magnoliopsida; order Laurales; family Lauraceae; genus Litsea; species Litsea cubeba. The sequence goes on from CM022944.1 coordinate 58,532,630, forward strand.
AACCATAGAGCTTCCCATTTATGATCATTATATTCTTGTGATTACTAATGGATGTGGTCTTGTTTCAGAAATTTTTCGAAAAAACTAACAATGGCAGCATCGCTTACCATTACTTTCAATGAGAGCAAGCACCAACTCATGCTTCAACAGAAGCAAACCATGCGCACCTACAAGCGCCCCATCAGCTGCCGAAGCGTTAACTCCCTCGGCAACTCTCTGAGCTCCGGGTCGACCTCGACTCCCCGGACTATTGTCTTTGGGATGCTGGGACCATTCCCACTTCCCGAGGAACAAACTGCTCCTTCCAAGAAGCAGAAAATCGCCTCTCAACGTGTCAGTACCGTGACACCAAAGGCGAGCACCAGAAGGCCCAAAGCCCGTGGCAGCCCCACGAAGCCTCAACCCTCAAACGACCAGGTCTATCCCAAGACTTGGTCCCCAAGACCTTCACCAAAATAAAGAAGGTCCCAAACATCCACCAAGCCAGCATTCCTGGCCCCACTCAAGGAGAACCAATTCTACCCTCTTGCTTACATAAAAGAGGAGAGACCCATCTCCAATCTGACTCCTAAGTCAACCCAGCATGAGCCGGCTTGTTCCTACAAGCCCAAAATCAAGTCATGCATCACAAGGCCTCTGCAAGCACCCTGCTAAGGCCTACAAACCTGCAGTTCGACTCTTCATCTCTACAGGGGCCGAACTCTAAATATTCAAAGCTTCGCTGCAACAGGCGAAGGACAGGGTTCGCATCCTGTCCTTGCCCAGCTACAAAGAAGACAGGCTAAGCTGCTGCGCCCGAGGGAGCACATCCTTCATTGTCAAAGCCCAGCCAGAGCTGATCGAAGCTCAAATTGCTCGTCGCATACGCCGCCGCGCGTCGTATCGGCAAAAGAGACTAGAGAAGCAAAGGACCCAGCCTCCTACACTTCAAATCTCTCCCAAATGGGTTGAAAAAGATAAACCCAACCAAGTTGCTGCTGTCCATATGGTTGGAAAAACCAGAAGACGCCAAAAGTCAGCATCCAAAATCCATGTCCGACGTCCGATGACCCGTAGCGTCTCCAGGACAAGAAAACATTTAGAAGAATCCCCTGCTCCTTCAAGCAAAGGACGGCAGAGTGATCCTTCCTTAAGCTCTTCTTCAAAAAGAATGAGCCCCAGTTCAGTCACCAGGATAATTTCTTCGTTCGAATCACGAAGGATGAACGTCTTGGCTACAAATTCTGAGCCACCACCCCGCAACTAGTGGCAACAATGATGAACATGCAGGCCCTAAGGAGGCTTTCAAGTATGACTTGATTGAACACTTCAAGCACATACCTGCACGTCGCACATCCTAGATTTGTTGTGAATGTCTCCGCACACTCGTGATAATCTCATTTCAGAATTACAAAAGCTGAATGAGGATGTCGACAAACATGCCCCGCAAGTCCTCCAAATTGAAATGGATTACTGGGTCAAAAACTCAGATGCTTCCTCAAAGGGAGAAAAGAAGAAAACTGAGGGATCATGCATTGAATGCCTCTCGGTTAAAAAAGCAGCCAGTGCAACCATCGCCTTCACAAAGGACGACCTCTTACTTGGCGAAACCAGGCACAACCAACCCTGTACTTCACAAGGTATATCAAGGAAATGCCTATGCACAGAGTTCAGATCGACCCAGGTTCTGCACTCAACCTCATCTCGACATCGGCTCTCGATGAGTTGGGCATCCCACCCAGCAAGCTGAGCCACACATCTGAATCTATCTTTGGATACGATGGGAGTACTCAAAGGCCTATTGGCAAAATCAGGTTCAAGTTGCAGATCGGTGATCTTATCTCTGAGGTCACAGTGTATGCAATAAAAACCCCTTCATGCTACAACATCCTTCTCGGACGCCCTTGGATCCACGAGAATGGCGTTGTCCCTTCAACTCTATATCAATGCATCAAGTTTGTTGGCGATGACGGCATGATACATCGAGTCTTTGCGGACAGAAAACCCTTCAAAGGTAAAGAAGTCCACTTCGCAGACTCACAAATGTATGAAGGTGAAAAAGAAGAAGAGGAGAAGCACACGCACCCTTTGCCGAAAATCCCAGAAAGATAAAGGCAAGGCTCCTCAATAATCGCCGGAAGAAAACAAACCATCCGGTAAATCCGAAGAGAGCATTCAAACTCCTTTCATCATCTCCTCAAACCTTCAAAGCCTTTGGTCATCACAACTAAAGTGAAGAAGGCAAAGCAAAAGTCTGGGGGCAAATTTGTTGTCTCTTTCATGTCTATCATGCAAGACACGGATTCGGATTCAGAGCCAGAGACAACATCGTCAAGCCAAGCTGACACTCAGCAAGTTCGGCCTGCTCTTACTCCAATGGAGACAACTTCTGACATAGAAGATCCTACGTCAGCTTCCTTCGTTGTTCCAGCAACTTCAGCAAGGAAAAACCGATCTTCTTCCATAGATCGGATGCTTCTTCATCAAACTCCGTGCTTGAACCTTTCCAAAATGAAAGTATGCCTCAACTATCCTTATATAGTTCTGTGGCACAAGTTATTATGAAGAAAATGGGCTATGACGCTCAAAACCCAGTCGGTTTGGGAGAAGGACGCGATATTCTCATGCCATTGGGGCCCGTCTTGACCAAAAGCCAGCTGGAAGATTGGAGACTCTACGGCTATGTAGAAAAGTCTTCACACGGGTTAGGGTATGATCCCGACACTCCCTTGAGACAGTTAGGGTAAGAGCAATGCCTGTACAGCCAAAATCGGTTTCCAGGTACACGCTCGCTAAACCCACCTTTTTTAGAATTTTCATGTCAAATGTTGAAATTTCTAGAAATTTAAACAATGCTTGCTTTCATCTTTCATTGTTCAAAAAATCCAAGTTTAGGAGCCTTTCCCTAACTTGACCAAAATTTCAACCCTTGAACCCAAAATTCATGGTTTGAAACAAAATCCGGATTAGGGATTTCCACCCTAGTCCACCCTACCTTTTACCGCCTAAATGGTTTTAGGTCAAAACTTATGACCCTCGTGTCTTTTAAACAAAAAAAAATGGTTTATTTCAAAAACCGCGGGGAAGGGATGCGTAGTCGATACTTGCAACAAATTGGAAGCATGCGAACCACGTTCGAGCACTTCCAAAATCACAAGGGAAGCGACATTCGTCGATACGTGCAAAATCCAAAACCGTGGAGATGCAAATTTCAGTTGATATCTACAACCCAAATTTCAAAGGTTTAAAAAAAAAACCAAGAAACTGTGGAGATGCAACATTTCAGTTGATATCCACAACCCAAATTTCAAAGGTTCGAAAAAAACCTAAAAAACCATGGAGACGTAACATTTCAGTTGATATCCATACCCAAAGGTTCGAGAAAACCACAAATTTCAAAAAATCGTGGGAAACGACATCAAGTCAGTACCCGCAAACCAAAATTTTTTGAAAAAGCAAGGATGCGACATCCCATCGATACTTGCACCCAAATCCCGCGAGGATGCGACATTCCATCGATACTCGCAACCGAATGAGCAAGGATGCGATATTCCATCGATACTTGCAAGAACATTCAGCAGGGAGGCGACTTTGAGTCGATACTTGCATTGTTGAAAACCAAACCGGCTATAAATGCCACAAAACGGCTATAGATGCCACCAAACAAAACCGGCTATCAATGCCACAAAACAAAACCGGCTATGCCACAAAACAAAAAAATTGGCTTTCAAAAAACCCAGCTATCAATGCCCACAAACCGGCTATCAATTGCAAAATCGGCTTCCATGCCACAAACAAAATCTGGCTTCAATGCCAAAACAATCATTTGACAAAAGATTTTCACAAAATGACAAGGTTTTGATCAAATCCCATTTAGCAATTACTTTTATCACAAAAAAAATTTAAGTGAGCGTAGGGAAAACAAAAAAAAAGCATCCCATTTAGCAATTACTTTCATCACAAAAAGATTTAAGTGAGCGTAGGGAAAATAAAAAAAAAGTACCAAAAAAATACATGTGGTACCATAAAAAAAGAAAGTGTTCACAAGCACTACAAAAAAAAGAGTACAAAAAAAAAATACATGTGGTACCAAAAAAAAAAAAATAGAAGAAGGATAGTTTCTGCTACAAAAATCAGGAGCTCAGCCAAAAATGGTCTCCAGCCAAGATTTCAGCTCCTCAAGCAAACTTTTGGCCTCAGCGTTAGGGATTCCAGGGCACGCTTCTTCAGGACTTACCATGAGATGCTGGGGTGGGCTGTAACCCTTCTTTCACACCAGGAAGCTTATCCCGAGCAGTTTGCCATTGTTTGTCCTCTTGAAACTTCCTTTCAAGGACTCGATCACATCTGCAACCCGGCGAATCAAGCACTCTCCTTGTTGCGAGCCTCTTTATAGCAGCCCACTTGGCAGCGACTCTTGCCTTTAAATGCTCAAGACGTTTCCTAGCCTCATTGACCTCCCATTCAAGGATGTTAAGTTCATGTGTCAGCCCAATGATGGCTAGCTCTTCTAAGTTCTTTTCTCGGACTATCTGCTTCCTGCTTTGTGTAACCTCATTCAGGTTAGACTTAGCTTTATCAGCAGGGTCCAGGAACATCTCCTTGAAGAACTGGTCGTCAACAAAACCCATGGTCTCAAACCATTTGTCACCCAGCTCAATGATCCTATCAACGATCGCCCTGGCACCTGTGACATCCAGACCAGCCTTTTCGGCATCATTGAGAATCTCCTGCACATACTGGATCATGCCAAATCCGGAATCCAAGTGCCCAGAAAGGAGAGTCTCAATCCAAGAGCTCAAAGCCCGCACCACCACCTTCTTCGCAAAAAGAAGAGATAGCCCAGCTGAAGATTCGCCCAACTCCGTTGGTCGGCTGCTCATGTCATCACCCGTTGGAAGAGTGACAAAAGAACTCTTTCCAGTTGGAACTGCTCGGGAAGGAATCTCAGCACGAGGTATCTCCTCAACAGTGTCAGAACTGGTCCCAGGAGTCTTCCTCTGGATCGACCTCTGGCATCTCTCGCTCTGGTTCTGAAGGAAGCGACGGACTCTCCGCTGTCACCTCAAAACCTGCCAAAGAAACATGAAAAGGTATGAATATGATCCTGTTTGAAAATCATTATCAGGGTTATTACTACAAAATACCTTCTTCGACGACTGGTGGAAGACTCTCCTCCTCCATGAACTCATCGAAAGCATCATAACATTTGCGTCCATCGATGGTTCAAAGTCATCGGAATCCTGTGGCAAGTCAGCTGACAAGAAAAATGTTAGCAAACCAAGTCACAGAAAAAAAAAGAAAGCAAAAAAAAAAGTTATACCAATTGGAGATTCTGGATTCACTCCAGAGTCCTCTGTTCTTCTTCAGGTGCCCCGACAGGATCTGTCACCACCTCATCGGTTGGAACCTCAGGCATCGCCAAATCTTCCTCTGCTAAAAAAAAAGAGTAGCAGTAGGGAGAGAAAAAAAATCAAGATATGGAAAAATCCCATGAAAAGAAATTGAAAGAGAAAAAGGAAGAATCATACCGTCACCGACGGTCTCTTCTTCTCGGCTTCTCTTCTCTGGAGGCTCGTCAACATTCCCTGGCACCTCCTCATTGATAGTAAGAGGTACTTCCAAGTGAGGAGAGTCCTCATGCTGCCCCTTGCTGCGATGATAACTCCTCCTCCTCTTACTCCTGCGGGCTCGCTTCTTAGAGGAACCTGCCCCGTTGTCAGAGTCAGGTTTCCCACTTGACTCCTCACTGGATGGTCTACTCTTGCCAGTAGACTCCACGGAAGCTTGCCTTTGTGCCGCTTGCATCCAAGCATCAAGTTCGGGTTCCTCCTATTCTAGCTGCTCTAAAGCCTCATCAGGTATTTCTCAAACAGCTTCAGAACCAATGACGCCCTGGTCACCGAGAAAGCCTATCTTGTGCTTCTCTCCAGAAAGGAAGGCCCAAACTTCCTCTCGCTGGACGCTATCCGACTTTCCAAAGCCCTTTCCAGATGCCAGCTTCACATCAAGCTCCTTTTTGAAAAGCCCCCGATATGCCGAAAAGCTCTTCGCGAACCACTTCGCAAAGCAGGCAGTCCGGGAAGTTAACAATACAAGATAAGAGATCATGGCTGTAGTGTCTTCAGCACTATAGAAAGCCCATGCATTTCTCCCGTCCTGTAAACCTCCAAAGTGCTTCACCATGCTTGAAGGCGCTCCAACAACGCCTTGAGAAAAACCCAACTGCAAAGCAAAGCGAGAGGGTACATACGGCTGGATGTCGACGAAAAGATGTCTGCGGTACACCATCGTGTCGACACGTATGCTGAAAAGCC
>CM022944.1:58543425-58610925 GCA_012931725.1 Litsea cubeba
GAGACAACAATTGCCCCCAGGCTTTGCTTTGCCTTCTTCACTTTAGTTGTGATGACCAAAGGCTTTGCAGGTTTGAGGGAGATGATGAAGGAGTTTGAATGCTCTTCCGATTTACCGGATGGTTTGTTTTCTTCCGGTGATTGTTGAGGAGCTTTGCCTTTATCTTTCTGGAGATTTTTGGCAAGGATGCTGTGTGCTTATCCTCTTCTTCTTTTCACCTTCATACATCTGTGAGTCGCGAAGTGGATTTCTTTACCTTTGAAGGGTTTTCTGTCAGCAAAGACTCGATGTATCATGCCGTCGTCGCCAACAAACTTGATGCATTGATGTAGATGTTGAAGGGATAACACCATTCTCGTGGATCCAAGGACGTCGAGAAGGATGTTGTAGCATGAGGGGTTTTTATTGCATACACTGTGACCTCAGAGATAAGATCACCGATCTGCAATTTGAACCTGATTTTGCCGATAGGCCTTTGAGTACTCCCATCGTATCCAAAGATAGCTACAGATGTGTGGCTCAGCTTGCTGGGTGGGATGCCCAACTCTTCAAGAGCCGATGTGGGATGAGGTGAGTGCAGAACCTAGGTCGATCTGAGCTCTGTGCATAGGCATTTCCTTGATATACCCTGTGAAGTACAGGAGTCGATTATGCCTGGTTTCTCCAAGTAGGAGGTCGTCCTTTGTGAAGGCGATGGTTGCACTGGCTGCTTTTTTAACCGAGAGGCATTCAATGCATGATCCCTCAGTTTTCTTCTTTTCTCCCTTTGAGAAGGCTTCTGAGTTTTTGACCCGGTAATCCATTTCAATTTGGAGGACTTGCGGGGTATATTTGTCGACATCCTCATTCAGCTTTTGTAATTCCGAGATGAGATTATCACGAGTGTGCGGAGACATTCGCAACAAATCTAGGATGTGCAGACGTGCAGGTATGTGCTTGAAGTGTTCAATTAAGTCATACTTGAAAGCCTCCTTAGGGCCTGCATGTTCATCATTGTTGCCACTAGGGGCGCTTACAACATCTTTTCCCGAAGGATTTACATATGTAAAGGAAGATTGGTTGTAATTTTTGTGGTAGTCCCGGCCAGAGCGGGTGCCTCTACCAACTTCGAGAGCTTCTTGAGAAGGGTCTTCGTTTGGAAGATTGTCTTCAGGATCAAGAGGCTGTCGTTTTTCATTTGCTGAGGATGAATCAGCAGCAGAGTTGCCATCCTCAGTGATCGTGTTGCACGGAGCATTTTCCTGGAACAAGTCCTGAACAGCATCCAGCAACCTTTCTTCTTCGTTGACTAATTCATTGTCCCAAGCATCAATGGCTGGGAATTCTTCAGTCAGGAAGGGTGTGAACTTTGAAGTCACAGTCTCAGGGGAAGAAACCTGAGAGGGTGTCATCTCAGTGAAAGTCACGTGAGACGAGGTGGCTTCAGAAGATACATTGCTAGGCGTCGCCGGAGTGTAAGTGCTCTCATCAGACGATGCTTCGGAAGAGCTATAATCCCGAATTATCACATTATAGGAAGCTCTGACGGGAGATGTTGCCTGATCGGAGTCAGACTCATCCTCGGATGTAAGAGGATCGTCTATCCAGCAATTTTCTCCATTTTCAGGAGTTAAGGGAGGATATACCTGATGGTCTTCAGGGACTTCAGGCTCTGGATTGCGAGGAGGCTCGTTTACGCGTTCTTGCTCTGTTCTAGAGCGAGTCGCTGCAAGATCCTTGCATATTCTTCAAGATCAGGCATGGGAGCCGGATTCTTCTTCATCAACTCTTTGTGGCTCAACATGGTTGATTTCCACTGGAGTAATGAGAGGTGCTGGGTCAGCAGCATTTTCTTGTACAGCTTCTTTCTTCTTCATCATCAGACCAGGATCCTTGTGGCTGTAGGGGGTTATACCAGATTACCGGCATAAGATGAGACTCAGGAACCCATTCTTCATTGGAGAGATATTCTCCTGTTTCAAGGGACTCCTCCCACTCATCTGTGTAGTTGGATTCGAATCCATCATCGGTGTCGCTGGATTCGTATCCATCAATGGAGAATCCAACTACCGAATTGCAAGAGTATGATGCCTCCTGCATGGCTTCTTTGAATTGAGGTGGCATGAAACCACTAAGAGTGAATTTTCTTACCCCCTTTGAAGTCTCTGGAAGGGATGTTTTTGTTGCCTCCAGTGAAGCGGTAGAGGAAGCCTCTGCCTTTTCTTTGACCTCTAGTTTTGGCTGGGTCTTCTCTTGCCGTTTGAGCTTGAGGAGATGTTTCCTAGCCTGCCTTCGCTGTTGAGCTATAGGCTTTGTTTTCACGACCTCCCAATTTTCATCTTCCAGGAGATCGGGATGTACCCATATCGGTTGTCCGTCTGGTGTCGGGTAAGGAACCAATTCCTCGGACGCTTGGATTGAGTTTATTACCTTGAAGGAAGTAGTGATCTTCTTCTTCGGTGATTTTGATGTTTGTCCACATGTCACCATGTTGACGGAGGCAAGCCCTTAGTTTTTGTCAAAGGTGATGACTCCGTTTTTTCCACATCTCGTTTATTTTCTCCCTCACAACGAAGCATTGATTGAGAGGATGCGAGATCATCTGGTGGTATGGACAGTACCGAGGATCGTTGGTTTTGCCAACATCACCCGGTCTTTTTGGTTCAGGCAAGGTGAGCTTGCCGTTTGCCACAAGAGCCCCGAAGATTTCATCAACGTCTTCATCAAATGGGTATTTCTTCTCTACTCGTTCTTTGAAGGCATCTGAGAGTTCAGGTCTCTTACCAGCAACTTTATTTTCAGCTTTCTTTGGTGGCTGAGGAGCTGACTTGGTCTGCACATTGAGGACCTCTTTTTTCTTTGGTTTAGAGGTTGCAATGGCGGTTGGCTTTTTCTTGATGATTTCTGACTGTTGAGGTCTTTAATCACCGTTTCAGCTTCCATGGAAGCTTCTAGGAGTTCTCCCAGGTTTTTTGTTGTTGCCGATGATCATGGAGCGGATTCTGGCTCTCATGTTGTTTCGGCAAATGTCGACTAGCGACGCTTGTGGCAATACATCAGAGCATTTGTATGCCATTGGTTTCCACTTGTGAATGAAGTCATATGTTGATTCATTCTCCCTCTGTTTTAGGCTGCACAGCTGAGCCATAGTAGCGGGATGATCTTCACCTTTGAAGTGAGTCAGGAAGCGTCTCTCTAGCATGGCCCAGTTTTGGATTGAGTCCTCCGGCAGAGTGGAGTACCAATCGAAGGCCGTACCTTTTAGGGTACTTGCAAAGAGGCGGATCTTGAGTGCATCTTGATCCGCGATAGCTCCCGTCAGGATCTTGAAGTGGATGACGTGTTGTCTGGCTGATCCTTTCCCCGTATATGTTTGGAGAGTAGGATGCTTGAACTTGGTGGGGAACAGGACCGAGTCCATCCATAAGGGATATGGGGCTTGATCCCATGCTCCTTGAGTATATCCTCTTCTTTTGCTTTGGCGAGGATACTGTCTACGTCCTTTTTGGTAAGGGCGCGTGACTCATTTTCTTCTCCATTTACCTCGTCGTTTTGATGATTCGAAGGAGGTTCATTGTTCGCCTAATTTTGGAAGGCGAGGAGAAGGTTTTCCATCAGAGTTTCAATCCTCTGCTGGCCATGTTCCAACTGCTGGATGCGGGTGATCGCATCTTTTGGAGGTGGATTGCGGGGTGGTGGCTCAGAATTGTAGCCAAGACATTCATCCTTTGTGATTCGAACGAAGAAACTGTCCTGGTGACTGAGCTGGGGCTCATTCTTTTTAAAGAAGAGCTTGAGGAAGGATCACTCTGCTGTCCTTTGCTTGAAGGAGCAGGGGATTCTTCTGAATGTCTTCTTGTCCTTGAGACACTGCGGGTCATCGGACGTCGGACATGGATTTTTGTTGCTAATTTTTGGCGCCTTCTGGTTTTTCCAACCATATGGACGGCAGCAACTTGGTTGGGTCTTTCTTTTTTGACCCATTTGGGAGAGACTTGGAGTGTAGGAGGCTGGGTCCTTTGCTTCTCTAGTCTCTTTTGCCGGTATAACGCGCGGCGGCGTATGCGACGGCAATTTGAGCTTCGGTCAGCTCTGGCTGGGCTTTGACGATGAAGGATGTGCTTCCTCGGGCGCAGCAGCCGATCCTGTCTTCTTTGCAGCTGGGCAAGGACAGGATGCGAACCCTGTCCTTCGCCTGTTGCAGTGAAGCTTTGAATTTTTGGAGTTCGGCCCCTGTAGAGATGAAGGGTCGAACTGCAGGTTTGTAGGCCTTAGCAGGTGCTTGTAGAGGCCTTGTGATGCATGACTTGATTTTGGGCTTGTAGGAACAAGCCGGCTCATGCTGGGATGACTTGGAAGTCAGGTTGGAGATGGGTTTCTCCTCTTTCATGTAGGCAAGAGGGTAGAACTGGTTCTCCTTGAGTGGGGCCAGAAATGCTGGCTTAGTGGATGTTTGGGACCTTCTTTGTTTTGGGGAAGGTCTTGGGGACCAAGTCTTGGGATAGACCTGGTTGCTTGCAGGTCGAGGCTTCGTGGGGGTGCCACGGGCTTCAGGCCTGCTGGTGCTCGCCTTTGGTGTCACGGTAGTGACACGTTGAGAGGCGAGTTTCTGCTTCTTGGAGGGAGCAGTTTGTTCCTCGGGAAGTGGGAATGGTCCCAGCATCCCAAAGACGATAGTCCGGGGAGTCGAGGTCGACCCGGAGTTCAGAGAATTGCCGAGGGAGTTGATGCTTCGGCAGCTGATGGGGCGCTTGTAGGTGCGCACGGTTTGCTTCTGTTGAAGCATGAGTTGGTGCTTGTTTTCATCGAAAGTAATGGTTAGTGAAGCTGCCATTGTTAGTTTTCGAAAATTTCTGAAACAAGACCACATCCATTAGTAATCACAAGAATATAATGATCATAAATGGGAAGTTCTATGGTTTCGTCTTTTCAAATTGCTAGAGAAAGATGACCCAAGCAACATGAAGAAGGCAAAACGCCATAGAGGGTACAATTGTTCTGATCGTAGGTATGGTAAGCCCAGAATGGGCATCCCAGTGACTGCTAGAAGCAATTGTGAACTTAAATTCGACTTATCGAGAATCAAAGCTTGCTCGAGGTAAGAAGAATATAAAGTTGGAGTTACAGATGTGCCGATCACAATACAGTAGACCCTGAAAGGGCGTACTAGTACCGCTAGACACAAATGTTTTGAGACCGCATCTATGAGATGAGATTCTCTGTTTTGAAAGGTCAAGATTGGATTCATCAAAAAGAGCAGATGGTATTCCGATCTGAACACGGGCTCAGCGATTTCCGCGAGCGCCAGTGCTCAGAAAGAAATGAACCATAATTTCTCGAATCTAAATCTAAAAATGACGAGCTTTTTTTTTTTGAAAGGCCAATATCGGGTTCATCAAAAAGAGCAAAAGGCACTCCAATCTGAACACGGGCTCAGCGATTTCCGCGAGCGCCAGTGCTCAGAAAGGAGAAGACCAAGATTTCTCCAATCTAAACCCAAAATGACGGAAGTTTTTTTTTTTTGAAGATTTTAAAGATTTTTTTTAAAAAAAAATATTTTTATTATTATTTATTTTTTTTTTATTTTAAGATTTTTTTTTTGAAAATTTTTTTTATTTTTTATTTTTTATTTTAAAATGTATTTTTTTTAAAAAAAAATTATTTTTTAAAAAAAAATTTATTTAAAAGACGAGAGAGTACACATAGGCCTCCTAACCCGGTCTTATGAAATCTTGATTGATAGAATTACCCCCAGGTAAGGGTAGGATTACTTAATGAACCCGTTTGGAGGACCCTTGCCTAGAACAGTCAAGCTGTCTCCACACTCTGGACAAGGCTTTTCTTTGAATCAACCATGATCAAAGAACACAGTTGGTTTAACCTTAGTGGTCTATGTCTTTTTTTTTTGTTTTATTATATATATATATTTTTTTTATTTTTAATGAACTCATCGAAGAGAAACGATGGCCCAAAACCTTAGTCGAGCAGGCTCAACATTTCTGCAAGCGCGATGAACGATAGGAACGGATCAAGGGTTCTCAATTTTGAATCCAAAATAAGAAATCCATTTTTTTAATTTTTTTATTTATATTTTTTTTTGAAAAGAGAAAGAGTGGAAATAAATTCAAAGAATTAGAAATTTCCAAAAAAAAAATCTCATCTCAATTTTTTTTTAGATCTTTAATGAACTCATCGAAGAGAAACGATGGCCCAAAACCTTAGTCGAACAGGCTCAACATTTCTGCAAGCGCGATGAACGATAGGAATGGATCAAGGTTTCTCAATTTTGAATCCAAAACGAGAAATCTAATTTTTTTAATTTTTTTATTTATATATATATTTTTTAGATCTTTAATGAACTCATCGAAGAGAAACGATGGCCCAAAACCTTAGTCGAACAGGCTCAACATTTCTGCAAGCGCGATGAACAATAGGAACGGATCAAGGTTTCTCAATTTTGAATCCAAAACGAGAAATCTAATTTTTTTTATTTTTTTTTATTTATATATATTTTTTAGATCTTTAATGAACTCATCGAAGAGAAACGATGGCCCAAAACCTTAGTCGAACAGGCTCAACATTTCTGCAAGCGCGATGAACGATAGGAAAGGATCAAGGTTTCTCAATTTTGAATTCAAAATGAGAAATCTAATTTTTTTTGTTTTTTTTTTTTTTTGAAAAGAGAAAGAGTGGAAATAAATTCAAAGAATTAGAAATTTCGAAACAAAAAATCTCATCTCATTTTTTTTTTTAGATCTTTAATGAACTCATCGAAGAGAAACGATGGCCCAAAACCTTAGTCGAACAGGCTCAACATTTCTGCAAGCGCGATGAACGATAGGATCAAGGTTTCTCAATTTTGAATCCAAAACGAGAAATCTAATTTTTTTATTTTTTTTATTTATATATTTTTTTTAGATCTTTAATGAACTCATCGAAGAGAAACGATGGCCCAAAACCTTAGTCGAACAGGCTCAACATTTCTGCAAGCGCGATGAACGATAGGAACGGATCAAGGTTTCTCAATTTTGAATCCAAAACGAGAAATCTAATTTTTTTATTTTTTTTATTTATATATATTTTTTTTAGATCTTTAATGAACTCATCGAAGAGAAACGATGGCCCAAAACCTTAGTCGAACAGGCTCAACATTTCTGCAAGCGCGATGAACGATAGGAAAGGATCAAGGTTTTTCAATTTTGAATTCAAAATGAGAAATCTAATTTCTTTTGTTTTTTTTTTTTTGAAAAGAGAAAGAGTGGAAATAAATTCAAAGAATTAGAAATTTCCAAAAAATCTCATCTCATTTTTTTAGATGCCAGAATCCAACATAGGCCACCAATTATAAAGTAGCCAAGGAATCGAGAAAAGAAATATAAGCATAGAGCAAAATATATGATATGCAAATATTTCATTCTAGCATCGTGTTCTCAAATGAACGTGTCCCACCGGGTGTTGACAACTTGATGGACCGCGCTCCTGCTCGGTTCTACCGAGGTCGGCGGACGTGGGAGTCCGTCGGGTCCGACCCTTTCGTAACCGGGGGGCAAGGGCGTGCAATCAACATTCTTTTTTTGTTGTGGGTGTGACAGATTTTCTATTTTACTTGGAATTGCAAGTGGTGATCCGGAGATCAACCTTCGCAAGTAAAAAGGAAATCAACTTCTTTCAAGTGTTCCATTGCACATATATTTAAGAAAAGAGACATTTCTTGGTTGCCGTGAAAGGCGATATTTTGTTTTGGCATTTATAGCCGATTTTGGCGTTTATAGCCGATTTTTGGCGTTTATAGCCGATTTTGGCGGTTTATAGCCGATTACAATCCTTATCAATAATGAAAGACAAGAGTTGTGATTTTTGTCTCTTTTGAAAAAATACAAAACTACAATGAAAAGAAAGAAAATGAGGATCTAACTTCTCAGGAGATTGTGGGGGACCCGTTTAGATTGACGGTCGCAAGCCATATGTGGGCTTCGCCATCATCCATGCAGATGAGAACAGAGGATGCTATTGATTCGCTTGGCTTGGCTATAACCTCAGATTTTTAGAGAACAAAGACCAAAAGAAGGTCCTATGTCCAATAAAAAGCTGAGTAGACGGGCTTGAAAAGCCATGTCTAAGCCATTGGCGGCAGAAGGAGAAGGCAAGGACCTTGGGGGGGGGGGGGGTACCCCCCAAGGGACTTTTGTCACCTTGTAGTGGTGGTCGGTGTAGGATTTCCGCAGAGTTTTCTCTCTTAGATTTCTGATGCCTCTTCTGTCTGAGTTTCCGGATTTTCTGCAGTCTATTGTCTGTGTGTCTGCTGTCTTTCTTTTCTTGGAGAGCTCTCCATATTATAGGCTTTTAGGTAGCCATTTAGGAGGGGTTATGAGCCTTGTTGTCATAAAGCTACATAAAGGGAGGAGTTACAAAATTGAATTCTTTATTTGTAACTCCTTTTTCTTGGCTTCTGATTGGCCGGAGGAGATTGAAGGAATTTAATCGCCTTTAATCGCCATGATGGGAGGAGTTTCATGGGTTAAATGCCATGAATCTCTTTGACTTGTAACTCCCGGATGCTTGCTTCTGATTGGTCCGTCCAAAGAAATGGATTAATGACTGTAATAAAGATTAGTCAATTAATCGCATTAAGTGGTCGCCGAGCCATCTGAAGAGTCGCGGGCCGTGCCGTGTCTTTTGGGATTCTTCTGGCGATGATCATCGATGGATCTTCATGTAGATCGACATCGGATGACCATGTATTTCAGGTGTTTGTTGCCAACAGCAGGTCGGTGCCATCTGTCCATGTCGATTTCTCAGTCGGTTGGGTAGAAAGCACACTTTTTTGGTTGACCGGGTGGCGATCAATATTGTTTTCGGTACTCTTGATGATTGACCCGTGTTTTGGACGGATGTCAGAGGATTTGGTGTCTCAAAAGTATGAATTTTGGAAAATACCAGAGGCTGGGCGCTTCGAATCGCGAAAAAAACAGCGAAAACCGGGGTTTCCGGGGCCTTCCCGGCGACCTTGGGCCAGGGTCGCAGGGGTCTGCGACCCTGGGGGGGTTTTCCCCCTTTTTGTCCCGTTTTGTGTCCGTTTTTGCTGTTTTTCGATTCTTTTTTCTTCTGTATTTTTCCTTGACATTTTTGACCATTTATTGGCCTGATTTCCTTATAGGAAACCTGATGAGAATCCTTGCATTTTATTTTGCAAAGTTTCCAATTTCCTGAGAAAGCCGAAGACTTTGTCGCGTAGAGCTGCCGATTTTCCGTCAGAAGCTGAAACTGAAACTGGGTCAAACGATGTCGGAATGACCTGAAATTTGGTGTGAAGCCTCTTGCAATTAAATAAGACCAACATAGGCTTTTTTTTTAGTTTTGAAGCCGGTTGGGGTCCTATCACCAGTAGACTCGCTTTTGTCGCGATGAGGATGTCGCGGTTTGATGTGCGGTCAACCGATGTCTGATTGACTTTGAAATTGACAGGGAACCTATTGGAGTCATTTTAAGATGATCCATAGGCTCTTATCTTGGAAACCATGGTCCCGGAGAGCTTTGCCGCCGAGAGGCCTGATTGGCTTCCGAGGCGTCAAAACTATGGTCAAAATGTTGTCGAAATGACCTGAAATTTGGACGTGTAGCCCTTTATAAGCATTTTGAAGCCGTCCATGTGCTCTATCTGATGAGTAATTGCCTCGGTGGTTCTCGCCGCCGAGAGGCTTGATTTAGCTGATTCGAGGGTTGATGTAGGGTCAAACGGTTGTCGGTTTGACTCGGAACTTGATGTGGAGCCTTTTGGAAGTATTTTGAGATCATCCCTCGGCTCTGATCGAAGATTTTGGTGTCTCCGATGCTTTCGCCGCCGAGAGCTCCTTTTCGGCTGTCGGAGAAGCGAAGTTAGGCAAATGATTTTGAAATGGCCTGAAACTTCTTGTGTACTCCTCTTTTGGCTGTCTTGAAGGATCTTGCAGTTTTTGTTTGATTCTGACAAGATTTGATTTTTTGGAAGTAGCATTGCCTATTTATGGCAGGTTGCGACTTCATGCAGCTCTTTGGATCTTGAAGAGGCAAAGTGACATTTTTGGTGTCAACAGAGACGGGGGAGATGGAGAAGGAGGGGCTGCAACATCATCTCTCCTACAGTTTTTGGAGATAACTGATAGATATGTGAATATCTTGTTTATAGTTTTTGCTTGCTTCTTCTGCTTCTTCTTCACGTAAGCCATATCTCTCTCCATTGCTGCCCTCCAATCTAGAGATGTGCTTGATGAAGAAGGACCAGGACTAGGAGTGTGCATAGAAGATGGGCACGCTGAGTAGGAGGTGGAGAAACAGGTGGCTCTTGTGCCAAGGGAGGATCATCTGCTATGGGAATCTGAGGATTTGGAATAAGGTTCATCTGATTCAGATTGGTCAATGAAAATGGAGCTTTGAAAATGGGGCTCTCTCCACTGGGTATTGGAATACCAAAATGGAGGGCAATCTGAGTCATCAAATACCCATAGGGAATTGCATTCTTTTGTGCAAGAGAATTGCGAAATTTGATGATTGTGTGGCAAATGAGAGAGGGTAGACATATGGGAGTGCCAGTTACAACCTTGGACAAGACATTGACCATGAAGGCAGTGAGTTCAGTTCTATTTCCACCTCTAGGATATACATTGTAGGTGAAGAGGTTGTGAATTACCCTATTGATGGGAACGAGGGAACTGATAGTTAAATGATGTTTCTTCTTATCCCAAGGATAGTTGAAGCCACAAATGTCAATGGGGGCTCTGATTCTCTCATCTTCAGAAGGAGTGTCGGGCACAAATGTTATTCCCGTAGGGGTGCAAGGAATCCCCATGATTAAGCCTATTCTTTGGGGTGTAAACACTTCTTCTCTATCCATGAAGGAGATGGTAAATGAACAAGCATTAATAGAGTCATCAGTGTTAGTGATAGATGCATACAAGAGTTTAACTAGAGAGGGATATGCATTTTCACCCCAATGAAGAATCCTTTCCCAACTTACTTGACCGACTACCTCACTTAGATTATAGCCCTTGGAACGAATCTTGTCTACTACAGTCCTCCTTTCCACTACTATAGGCCTTTTTTGAGGACTTTGTAAAATGTTGGAGTCATGTCTTAAATTGATTGAAGGAGGAGGAGGTGGTGAAGGAGATGAACTTTCATTTGCACTATCATCTATTGGTCTACTAGAGGAGGTTGTGGCTTTTCCCTTCTTAAGAGAACGTCTAGTGGTAGCTTTCTTTGTCCTAGGAGACATTTCCACAAATACTTAGTGTGCACAGTGAGTTTTTAGATAGAAGTATTTGAAAATTTTGAGAGGAATTGTGCAAGAAGGTGAAGAAAAGAGTATGATTTCAATTTCACCTGAATTTAACTTGAAAAGAACGAAGACATGGGCAAGGAATGTTAGTTCAGGCAAACTGTCAAACACTTGGTAGGCAGAAATTGTAGCTCGGGTATTCAATGAAAATAGCTGCTCAATCTTGGACAACAATGTCTACAAATGATTCCTGAACTTTTCATACAACCATCCATAAGAAGAAAACATCCACAGATAACCAAAACAAAAGAGAGAAACTGGGGTTGGACTTTGCCAAAATGGTGCACAACAGCTTGGAGAGGCCGACCACGATTTTGAGGTCTTGGAAGGCTTGGCTGGAGGTCAGTAGATCTCTTAGGGTGTTGGAAAAGCTAGAACAAAGTGTTCTTCACATTTTGGAGAGGGAATCAGTCAAGCACAGCAGCCAAGAAGATGAACAGTGCACGCCTCTAACATTGAAATCAGATTGGGAAGATGCCCAACGATGTTTGCTAATGATCAATGCTTGAAAACGAATGAAGTTCTCACTCTTGGATAAGGAAAACCAGCAGACCAGAGCAGCCCTAGGGTTTTGGAGACGATGCAGGGAGAAACAGAACAGAAAGGAGGATTTCTGCGTGCAGAGTTATTATCGAACCCGTGCCTTGTCGGCCAGCCAACAACTTAAGTGTCGGTCAGCCGATACTTGTAGAAAAGTGGAATAATCCACTAAATCTACATTCTTAACTTATGATCACTAGCTTGAGGATTTTAAAGATGATTTGACTATAAGGAACAATTAATTGATCACAAGAACAATTCAATCATAAAAAGAAATTCTTTCTCAATTGATTTTCCATACGCATTAAAAAGTAATGTACCTTTTTAGTTTAAAAATGCATATTCAATAAATAATAATCAAACAATTTGAAATCTTTAACATGTAGACAATACTAAGTGAATTAGAGTCAACTAGATTTAGGACCAACATAGAGCTATGACTTATGATGAAATGATTGGTCTAAACTAATTTCAAGGCCTTAGTATTTGTGTAAAAGTTTAACCTTAGGTATCCATTTAAGGTCTTGGGCTTTTGGCTCTATGTTTGAGATTCCACCAACTAAAGGAGATAAATTTGGGAATCTTTTAGACTTATCATCAACTCTTTGAGGTTTGACAATTTTATAATGATGATTAGTCTTTGGAAGTTGGTGTTTTGTTTTCTTTGTGTTCTTCTAATTTCTTTTAACTTTTCCTCCTTCTTTTTGTATTTTGAATTTTAATTTTAATCTTTCAACCTTTTTCAAAATTTCTTTCATTTCCAAGGTTAAAGGAGGTAAAGTGAGAGGTTTCTTATTGATAGATTTATTTTGACCATTTTTTACTTGTTTAGTCTTTTTAAAATCTATCTTAGGAGACTCTTGTTGAGATGTTTTAATTTTTGAAACTTTCTAGAGTCTTCCTTTGATTTAAATGCCTTAACCTTCATAGAATTAGATTTTCCCTTTTTAGGTTCATAGATAGGTTTAGACAAATGACTTTTTCTTAATTTGCACTCAAATCTGAAATGCCCTTCATTACCACAATAATGACATTTTGTGTTGGGCAATGGAGAGTGAGTGCATGAGAATGAGGACTCACCTTTCACAAATGTGTTGGTGAAACTTGGGTCATGTGTAGTATACTTATTGAATCCAAGACCTGTCCTATTCCTTGTGATTTAGCCATTCTAAATAATTTTTCTAATTTCTCTTCACTTTGGGTAAATTTGCACTCATACTTATGTTTGTGGGTCTCAAGTTGAGTGACTTGGTTTTTAAGAATTGAATTTTCATTTTTAACTTTTATGAGTTGAATTCCAATTCCATTAAACTTGTTAACTTTTTCATAAGCAAGTTTTAATTTAAGTTTAAGTTCATTAACATTAGATCCAAGTTGTAAAGCTTTTATATCACTTTGAGCATTAAATAAATTTTCTTTGGTGATTATTAACTTGGATTCTAAATTAACAGTGTCTTCAACTTGATTTTTTATATGATCACTTAGAGTTGAATTTTCTTTGGTAAGTCCTTCACAACTTATCTTAGATACATTTAGTTCATCTTGAAGATTAGACAAGTTATCCTTAGAAATTTTCAATTTTGATTCTGAATAGATAATGTTTTCATCTTGTCTTTTTAATGTATCTCTTAGATTTAAATTTTCCTTATTTAGCTCATCACTATTTATTTTAATTTCATTTAGTTCATCTCGAGCATTGGATAAGTTGTGCAAAGTGATCATAAACTTAGAGTCTAGGCAATGTATTACTTCTTCTTTCTCCCTAAGTTCATCTTTTGAAGAGTCCAATTCTTTGTTTAATCTTTTAGATTCTTCTTTTAAACTTTTATTATTCTTATCAAGCTTTAAGAACAATGTATATAAATCATTATAAGCTTGTTGAAGGTCATCTTCATATTCATCATTTTCTTCTTCTTTTAATTCAACTTGGGATTCATTAATTCCAATATTTGAATCTCCAATAGATGGAAGAAGGGGTGGTCTAGAAGAATCTACAAGGGAATCTACACAATCTACCTTAGTGGAATCCATACTTATGACTTTCATGAAATACACAACTAGGGTCTAAACTGTAGGTTTTTACACCTAATCAAGAGTTCCAAACACTTGATCCTAAAAATAGAGCACGATGCTCTGATACCAATTGAAAGTCCAAGGGATCTTAACCCTAGAGGGAAGGGGGGGGGGGGGTGAATAGGGTGATCTACAAATTAATGACCAATTTTAATTTCTTTACAATTTACCTTTAACTAGTGATGATTATGTGAGTAAGTGCGGAAGATAAACAAATCAATCACCATAAGCCATTCACCATTACACAATGATTTATAGTGGTTCGGCCTCAATGCCTACATCCACTACCGGCTTGTGCTCAACACCCCACCAGATTTCCACTATTTATGCTTTTGCAATAGGCTAAGCAATAACCTTTACAAAGTTGTTTTTCTAGGCTAAACAACAACCTATACACTATGCTTTTCATAGGCTAAGCAATAACCTTTACAATGATTTTCTTTCTCAAGAAAGTGTCTACACACTAGAAGAGAAATAGATTAAGCTCTAATAAAGTGCCTCTTAATTAGGCAAATATGAAAGTGAAAATAAACTCACACAACACTCAATGAGACGCAAAGATGAATGGAAATGATGTGTGTGTGTGTGAAGACTTCAATCAAGTTGAAAGTGAAGGTTTAATCAATGTATGCTAAAAGCATTTGAAGGTTAAGGCACACAAGAGTTTGATTGAAGTAAAATGCTAATCACATGTAAAGATGTAAACTTTGTTAATGATTGGAAAATCAAAAGCTAACAAGTTGTATATAACTATTTAAATGAAATTATGTGAAACATGTGAAATGTTGTTTTCAAGTATAAACTAATTTAACAAAAGTTCTAAATGAATTGAAAACAACAAGAAGAGTTTCAACCAAGTAAAACTAACATGAATAAGAGTAATCAAAAGGTTTTGACAATACATGATTAATCAGGTTTTAAAACAAGTTGGTTAGAAAACAAAGTGACGAATCCATTAACTTAAATCAAAGATTAAATGAGTAGTGGATTCAACACAACATAGTTAATATGCTAGAAATCATTTTCCAAGATTTTAATACAAAGCATATAACATATGTAAAATGAAAGTAAAACTTACTAGGAAATTTAACTTCTTGTAATCTAGCTTTAGCTTTCCATTTGGACCAATTAAGCTCCCTTAATTCATTCCCTTTGCTTGGGCTCTTAAAACACCAGAAATGGCCTCTTTTATCATCATTATATACTTTGGAATGAACTAGCTTTCTATAGAAAAAATGGTCCAATGGATACTTGTCGGTCAGCCGACAACAAGGTGTCGGTCGACCGATAGCTTAACGGTAGCATGCAACGGTCATATTTTTTGAAAGTTTTCTGACCCATATGCACTTGTTGGTCGAACGTCTTTGTCGGTCGACCGACAAGGGACCGACGGCTGAACCGACAACACAATAATGTTGAGAATGTTGTTGTCTGGTTTTGGAACCGACGAGCTCTCGTTCTGAAATTTTATGCACTGTCCGTTGACCGACACGAGCCGACGAGCTGACCGACAGAGAAGGTCTGAACTTGTAGCTCTCTGGAAATGGAACCGATAGAGCCATCGGTTGGTCTCGGTTCACTTTGTCGGTTGGCCGACATGGACCGACGAGCTGACTGACAGTGTGGTCAGGCTATTTTTCTGAAGATCTGAAGTTTTAGAAAAGTGAAACTTTGAAACCATTTGAAAACTCAGATTTGTAAGGTGTTTTTATAAATTGTTTCACCCAGAAAAACATGATTAAAATCAAGATTCAAATCAACTAAAAAGAGTTTAAATAAAACATGAGTAGGTTAATTCAAAAGAATGATTTTCAAGATGAAACTTTGTGAAATGAGAATGAAGGTAGTGAGATGAATATAAAGCAAATGTAAGACATCAAATTGCAAACAACTTAGGGTCTAAAATAGAGTTGTAACTCCCATTTTCTTGCTTCTGATTGGGCCGTCCAAAGTAAAAAATTAATGACTGCAATAAAGCTAGTCAATTAATTGCATTAAGTGGTCACCGAGCAGTTAAAGAGTCGCGGACCGTGCCGCGTCTTTTGGAGTTCATTTGGCGATGATCATTGATGGATCTACATGCTGTTCAACATCAGTTGACCATGTAACTTCAGACATTGATAGTAACAGCAAGCCGGTGACATCTGTCCTGTCGATTTCTCGATCGATCAGCTAGAAAGTAAACTTTTTTGTCGACCGATTGGCGATCAATGTTGATTTTGTTACTCTTGAAGGCGGACCTGTGATTTTGACGGATGTCGAAGGATTTGGTTCCTCAAAAGTATGAATTTTGGAAAATCACAAGAGTTGGAAACTTCAAAATGCGAAAAGCGACGGAAAACGAACTTTTTCGGGGCGAATCCGGCGATCCGGGGCTCCATGGTCGCCGACGCGCATGATGCGACCCTGGGGGGAATTATCCCCTTTTGGTCCCGTTTCGCGGCCGTTTCGAGGACTTTTTTCATTCTTTTTTCTTCTATATTTTTCTTAACATTTTGCACATTTATTGGCTTGATTTCCCTATAGAAAACTTGACGAGAATCCTTGCATTTTGGGGTGCAAAGTTTCTAATTTTCTGGGAAAGCCAAAGACTTTGTAGTATAGAGCTGTCGATTTTTTGTCAGAAGCTGAAACTGGGTCAAACAATGTCGGAATGACCTGAGATTTGAGGTGAAGCCTCCTAAGTAATAAATAAGACCAACCATAGGTGGTTTTCTTTGAGTTTTAGAGCCGTATGGGGTCCTGTCGCCAATAGACTTGATTTTGTCACGAGGAAGATGTCGCGCCTTGATGTGCGGTCAACCGATGTCCGATTGACTTGAGATTTTACAGGGAACCTATAGGAGTCATTTTGAGATGATCCATAGGCTCTATCTTGGAAACCATGGTCCCGGGGAGCTTCGCCGTCGAGAGGCCTAATTTGGCTTTCGAGAGTCAAAGTTTGGTCAAATGTTGCTGAAATGACCTGAAACTTGACGTGTAGCCCTTTGTAAGCAAGCATCTTGAAGCCGCCCATGTGCTCTTTTTGATGAGTGATGGCCTAAGTGGTTCTCGCCGCCGAGAGGCTTGATTTAGCTGTTCGATGGTTGATGGAGGGTCAAACGTTGTCGGTTTGACTCGAAACTTGAGGTGGAGCCTTTTGGATGTATTTTGAGACTATCTATAGGCTCTGATCGAAGATTTGGTGTCTCCGATACTGTCGCGGCCGAGAGCTCCTATTTAGCCATCGGAGAAGTAAAGTTAGGTCAAATGATTTTGAAATGGTCCGAAACTTCTTGTGTACTCCTCTTTTGGCTGTCTTGAAGGATCTTGCAGTTTTTGTTTGATTCTGACAAGATTTCTTTTTTTGAGAAGTAGCATTGCCCATGTGTGGTAGGCCACGACTTCATGTGGCTTTCTTGGTGTTAAAGAGGGAAAGTGACATTTTTGGTGTCAACAAGGATGCTCTCGATTCGCTTGGCTCGACTTAACCTCAGATTTTTAGAGGACAAAGACCAAGAGGAGGCCCTATGTCCAATAAAAAGCTAAGTAGACTGGTTGAAAAGCCACGTCTAAGCCATTGGAGACAAAAGGAGACGACAAGGACCTTGGGGGGTGCCCCCCAAGGGACATTTGTCACCTTGTAGCGCTGGTCGATGCAGAACTTTAGCAGAGTTTTCTCTTTTCTTTCTTTCGGATTTCGGGATCCATGCTTAAGTTTTTCTGGTCCCTTCTCCGTGCTTGGATTTCTGGATTTGTTTTTCTTAGAATGCTCTCCTATTTTTTGGCCTTTGGTGGCCATTTAGGAGAGTTTATGGGCTTTAAATGTAATGAAGCCACATAATGGGAGGAGTTACAAGCTTTAATTCTTTTATTTTGGAACTCCTTTTCCTTGGCTTCTGATTGGCCGATGGAGAATTAAGGGCCTTTAATCGCCTTTAATCTCCATCATGGGAGGAGTTTCATGGTTTAAATGCCATGAATCCTTTGATTTGTAAAACCCGTTCGCTTGCTTCTGATTGGGCCGTCCAAAATAATGAGTTAATGACCACTTTAAGTTGCCATAAACAGGTCAATTAATAGCATTAAGTGGTCGCCAAGGTAGTTGAAGAGTCGCGGGCCGTGCCGCGTCTTTTGGAATTCTTTTTGCGATGATCATCGAAGGATCTTCATGCTGATCGACATCAGATGACCATGCAACTTCAGACATTGATTGCTAACAGTAAGCCGGTGCCATCTGTCATGTCGATTTCTCAATCGATTGGACAGAAAGTGTGTTTTCTTGATCTACTGATTGGCGATCAATGATGATTTGATGCTCTCGAAGACGGACCCGTGATGTTGAGAAGATCGACAGATTTGGTGCCTCAAAAGTCAGAATTTTGGAAAACCACAGGGGTCGGAAGTCTCGAAACATGAAAAGAGACCGGAAAACGGCCTTTCGGCGGAAATCCAGCGACCCGGATCTCTAGTGTCGCCGGCGACCATGCGGATTTAGTCCCTTTTGGTCACCGATTTCCGGCCTTTTCTTCCATCTTTTTCGATTCTTTTTTTCTTCGGTATTTTTCCTAACATTTTTGTACATTTATTGGCCTGATTTCCTTGTAGAAAACTTGACGAGAATCCTTGTATTTTGGAGTGCACACTTTCCGATTTTTCGGAAAAGCCAAAGACTTTGTCACGTAGAGCTGCCGATTTGCCGTCAAAAGCCAAAACTGGGTCAAACGATGTCGGAATGACCTGAAATTTGAGGTGAAGCCTGTTGAGCAATAAATAAGACCAACAACTATAGGTTTTTGTTTCAGTTTTGAAGCCGTGCGGGGTCTTGTCGCCAATAGACTTGATTTTGTCGTGAGGAAGATGTCGCACTTTAATGTGTGGTCAACCGATGTCCGATTGACCTGAAATTTAAGAGGGAGCCTATTGGAGTCATTTTGAGATGATCCATTAGCTCTGATTTGGAAACCATGGTCCCAGGGAGTTTCGCCACCGGGAGGCCTGATTTGGCTTCCGAGAGTCAAAGTCTGGTCAATTGTTGTTGAAATGACCTGAAACTTGACTGACATGTAGCGCTTTGTAAACATTCTGTAGCCGCCCGTGTGCTCTGTTTGTTGAGTAATGGCCTCGATGGTTGTCACCGCCGAGAGGCTTGATTTTGTTGTTTGATGCAGGGTCAAATGTTATCGGTTTGACCCGAAACCTGTCTTGGAGCCTTTTGAAGGTATTTTGAGACCATCCATAGGCTCTGATCGAAGATCTGGTGTCTTTGGTGTTGTTGCCGCCGGGAGCTCCTATTCAGCTGCTAGATGTTGACACAAAAAAAATGTGTAACTTTGCTTCTCCAAACTCAAAAAAGCTACATGAAGCTGCAGCCTGTCATAAATAGGCAATGCTATTTCCAAAAATCAAATCTTGTCAGAATCAAACAAAAAAAATGCAAGATTCTTCAAGACAGCCAAAAGAGGAGTACACAAGAAGTTTCGGGCCATTTCAAGATCATTTGGCCTAACTTCGCTTCTCTGATAGCTAAACTAGAGCTCTCGGCAGCGACAGTATCAGAGACACCAAATCTTCGATCAGAGCCTATGGATAGTCTCAAAATACATCCAAAAGGCTCCACGTCAAGTTCCGAGTCAAATAGACAACGTTTGACCCTCCATCAACCCTCGAACAGCTAAATCAAGCCTCTCAGCGGTGAGAGCCACTGAGGCCATCACTCATAAAAAAAAGAGCACATGGATGGCTTCAAAATGCTTACAAAGGGCTACACGTCAAGTTTCAAGTCATTTCGACAACATTTGACCATACTTTGACTCTCGAAGCCAAATCAGGCCTCTCGGAAGTGAAGCTCCCCAGGACCATGGTTTCCAAGACAGAGCCTGTGGATCATCTTAAAATGACCCCAATAGGTTCCCTGTCAATTTTCAAGTCAATCGGACATCGGTTGACCGCACATCGAGCCGAAACATCTTCATCGCGACAAAATCAAATCTACTGGCGACAGGACCCATACGGCTTCAAAACTCAAATAAAAGCCTATGATTGGTCTTATTTATTGCTCAAGAGGCTTAACCTCAAATTTCAAGTCATTCCGACATCGTTTGACCCAGTTTCAGCTTCTGATGGAAAATCGGCAACTCTACGCGACAAAGTCTTCGACTTTCCCGGAAAATTGGAAACTTTGCACTCCAAAAAGCAAGGATTCTCATCAAGTTTTCTACAGGGAAATAAGGCCAATAAATGTGCAAAAATGTCAGGAAAAATACAGGGAAAAAAAGAATGGAAAAGTACCTCAAAATGGCCACAAAACGGGACAAAAGGGTAAAATTCTCCCCCAGGGTCGCAGACCCCCGCGATCCTGGCCCAGAGTCGTAGGCCCCTGCGACCTTGGCCTATGGTCGCCGGTGACCATGGAGCCCGGAATTGCCGGGTTTGCCCCGGAAGGCCCGTTTTTCGTCGTTTTTTCGCGATTCGAAGCTTCTGACTCCTGGGATTTTTCAAAATTCATACTTTTGAGACACTAAATCCTTCAACATCCGTCAAATCACGGGTCAATCTTCAAGAGTATAAAAATCAACATTGTCACCGGCCTACTGCTAACTATCAATGTCTGAAGTTACATGGTCATTCGATGTAGATCTGCATGAAGATCCATCGATGATCATTGCCAGAAGAATCCCAAAAGACGCGGCATGGCCAGCGACTCTTCAACTGCTCGGCGACCACTTAATGCGATTAATTGACTAGCTTTATTGCTGTCATTAATTCATTTCTTTGGACGGTCCAATCAGAAGCAAGCATCCGGGAGTTACAAGTCAATTGATTCATGACATTTAACCCGTGAAACTCCTCCCATCAAGGCGATTAAAGGCGATTAAATGCCCTCAATCTCCACCGGCCAATCAGAAGCCAAGGTCCAGGAGTTACGAAATTAAGGAATTAAACCTTGTAACTCCTCCCATTATGAGGCTTAATGACGATTAGAGCCCATAAACTCTCCTAAATGGCTACCAAGAGCCTATAAATAGGAGAGCACTCCAAAGAAATCCAGATCAGAAAAAATCAAACAACTCCTAGAGATAAGAATCAGATCAGCTTCCAAGCACAGAAAATTCAGAGAAAGATAAAGAGAAAACTCTGCGAAAGTTCTGCACCGGCCACCACTACAAGGTGACAAAAGTACCTTGGGGGGTACCCCCCCCCCCCAAGGTCCTTGCCTTCTCCTTCTGCCTCCAATGGCTTAGACGTGGCTTTTCAGCCCGTCTACTTAGCTTTTTATTGGACATAGGACCTCCTCTTGGTCTTTGTCCTCTAAAAATCTGAGGTTATAGCCAAGCCAAGTGAATCAAGAGCATCCTCTATTCTCATCTGTATGGATGATGGCGAAGTCGACACATGGCTTGCGACCGTTAATCTGAACGAGTCCCCCAAAATCTCCTGAGAAGTTAGATCCTCATTTTCTTGCTTTTCATTGTAGTTTGTGTTTTTCCAAAAGAGACAAAAATCACAACTCTTTTCTTTCATTATTGATAAGAATCCAAAATCGGCTATAAACACCAAAATCGGCTATAAATGCCAAAATCGGCTATAAACGCTAAAAATCGGCTATAAACGCCAAAATCGGCTATAAACGCCAAAAATCAGCTATAAATGCCAAAAAAACCGCCTTTCACGACAAATCAAGAAAATGTCTCTTTTCTTAAATATATGTGCAATGGAAAACTTGAAAGAAGTTGATTTCCTTTATACTTGCGAAGGTCGATCTCCGGATCACCACTTGCAATTGCAAGTAAAATAGAAAATCTGGCACACCCACACACAAAAAAATGTTGATGCACACTTTGCCCTCCGGGTGCGAAAGGGTTGGATCAAACGGACTCCCATGTCCGCCGACCTCGGTAGCACCGAGCAGAAGTGCGGTCCATCAAGCTGGCCCACCCGGTGGGACTCGTTCATTTGAGAACACGATGCTAGAAATGGAATATTTGCATATCATGTCTTTTGCTCTATGCTTATACTTCTTTTCTGGATTCCTTGGCTACTCTCTAGTTGGTGGCCTATGTTGGATTTCGCATCTAAAAAAAATGAGATGAGATTTTTTGGAAATTTCTAATTCTTTGAATTTATTTCCACTCTTTCTCTTTTCAAAAAATCAAAAAATCAAATTTCTCAGTTTGGATTCGAAATTGAGAAACTTTGATACTCTCCTTTCATTCGTGTGTTCGCAGAAATTGTTGAGCCTATTCGAATTAGGATTTGGGCCATCGTTTCTCTTCGATGAGTTAATTAGAGATCTTAAAAAAATAATAAAAAAAATCAGATTTCTCATTTTAGATTCAAAATTGAGAAACTTTGATCCTTTCCTTTTCGGGCACCGGTGCTTGTAGAAATGTTGAGCCTGTGACGAATCGGGGATTGGGCCATCGTTTCTCTTCGATGAGTCTGTTCGGGATTTCAAAAATAGAAAAAAAAATTTAGATTTCTCATTTTGGATTCAAAATTGAGAAACTTTGATCCTTTCATTTCGTTCGTGTGCTCACAGAAATTGTTGAGCCTGTTCGAATTAGGATTTGGGTCATCGTTTCTCTTCGATGCGTTCATTTAAAAAAAAAAAGATAGACCACTAAGGTTAAACCAATTGCGTTCTTTGATCACGGTTGATTCAAAAAAAGCCTTGTCCAGAGTGTGGAGACAGCTTGACTGTTCTAGGTAAGGGTCTTCCAAATGGGTTCATTAAGTAATCCTACCCTTACCTGGGGGTAATTCTATCAATCGAGATTTCATAAGACTGGGCTAGGAGGCCTATGTGTACTCTCTCGTCTTTTAAATAAAACTTTTAAAATAAAAAAAATTTCAAAATAAAAAATTAAAAATTAAAAATTAAAAAATTAAAATAAAAAATAAAAAAAGAGATTTTTCAAAAAAAATTCTTAAAATAAAAAAAAAGATTTAAAAAAAATCTTCAAAAAAAAAAACTTCCGTTATTTTTGGGTTCAGATCGGAGAAATTATGGTTTCTTCCTTTTTGAGCACTGGCGCTCGCGGAAGTCGTTGAGCCCGTGTTCAGATTGGAAAGCCTTTTGCTCTCTTTGATGAACCCGATCGTGACCTTTTAAAAAAAAAACTCTCCTCATTTTTGGGCAGATCCGAGAAATTATGGTTCCTTCCCTTCTGGATACTGGCGCCCGTGGAAATCGTTGAGCTCGTATTTGGATCAAAATACCATCCGCTCTCTTTGATGAATCCAATCTTGACCTTTCAAAGCCGAGAATCTAATCTCATGGACGCGGTCTCCAAACATTTGTGTCTAGCGGTACTAGTACGCTCTTTTAGGGTCTACTGTATTCGTGACTGGCACATTTGTAACTCCAACCTTATATTCTTCTTACCTCGAGCAAGCCATGCTTCTCGATAAGTCGAATTTAAGTTCACAATTACTTCTAGCAGTCATTGGAACGCTCATTCTGGGCTCACCATACTTGCGATCAGAACAATTGTACCCTCTATGGCTTTTTGCCTTCTTCATATTGCTTCGGTCATATCCCTCTAGCGATTTGAAAAGACAAAACCATAGACCTTCCCATTTATGATCATTATATTCTTGTGATTACTAATAGATGTGGTCTTATTTCAGAAATTTTTCGAAGACTAACAATGGCAACTTCGCTAACCATTACTTTCGATGAGAACAGGCACCAGCTCATGCCTCAACAGAAGCAAACCACGCGCACCTACAAACGCCCAATCAGCTGCCGAAGCATCAACTCCCTCGGCAACTCTCTGAACTCAAAGTCGACCTCGACTCCCCGGACTATCGTCTTTGGGACGTTGGGACCATTCCCACTTCCCGAGGAACAAACTGCTCCTTCCAAGAAGCAAAAGCTCGCCTCCCAACGTGTCACTACCATGACACCAAAGGCGGGCACCAAAAAGCCTGAAGCCCGTGGCACCCCCACGAAGTCTCGACCCGCAAGCAACCGGGTCTATCCTAAGACTTGGTCCCCAAGACCTTCACCAAAACAAAGAAGGTCCTAAACATCCACCAAGCCAGCATACCTGGCCCCACTCAAGGAGAACCAGTTCTACCTTCTTGCCTACATGAAAGAGGAGAGACCCATCTCCAACCCGACTCCCAAGTCAACCCAGCATGAGTCGGCTTGTTCTTACAAGCCCAAAATATAGTCATGCATCACTAGGCCTCTACAAGCACCTACTAAGGCCTACAATCCTGCAGTTCGACCCTTCATATCTACAAGGGCTGAACTCGTAAAATTCAAAGCCTCGCTGCAACAGGTGAAGGACCGGTTTCGCATCCTCTCCTTGCCCAGCTACAAAGAAGACACGCTTGGGTGCTGCGCCTGAGGGAGCACATCCTTCATTGTCAAAGCCCAGGCAGAGCTGACCGAAGCTCAAATTGCTTGTCGTATACGCCGCCGTGTGTCATATCAGCAAAAGAGACTAGAGAAGCAAAGAACTCAGCCTCCTACACTTCAAGTCTCTCACAAATGGGTCGAAAAAGAAAGACCCAACCAAGTTACTGCTGTCCATATGGTTAGAAAAACCAGAAGATGCCAAAAGTCAGCATCCAAAATCCATGTCCGACGTCCGGTGACCCGCAGCGTCTCCAGGACAAGAAGACATTCAGAAGAATCCCCTGCTCCTTCAAGCCAGGGATGATAGAGTGATCCTCCCTTATGCTCTTCATCAAAAAGAATGAGCCCCAACTCAGTCACCAGGACGGTTTATTCATTCGAATCCCGAGCGATGAACATCTTGGCTACAAATTCTGAGCCACCACCTCGCAATCCACCTCAAGATGATGCGATCACACGCATCCAACAATTGGAGCAAGGCCAACAAAGGATTGAAACTCTGATGGAAAATCTTCTCATCGCCTTCCAAAATCAGGCGAACAATGAACCTCCTCCTAGTCATCAAGATGATGAGGTAAACGGAGAAGAAAATGAGTCGCACCCTCACCAAAAAGGACGTAGACAGTATCATCGCAAAAGCTAAAGAAGAGGATATACTCAAAGAGCATGGGATCAAGCCACCATATCCCTTATGGATGGACTCGGTCCCGTTTCCTACAAAATTCAAGCATCCTACTCTCCAAACATATATGGGGAAATGATCAGCTAGACAGCATGTCATTCACTTCAAGATCTTGATGGGAGCTATCGCGGATCAAGATGCACTCAAGATCCGCCTCTTTGCAAGTACCCTATGTCACACCCCGAAACCGGGCCCTGCAGGGGATGCGAAATTTGGGGATTAATTAAAATTTTTGTTGTATTTCCCAAGATCCGCGTGAATGAGGATGATAAAATTCCACACAAACTGAACATATTTTCGCGGAAGCTAATCATGGTGTTGCGACCCGGAGTCCGTGGCCATCGGATTCCGTGTCGCACTCGACCAATATCATAAAGCCATCATATAAGCAGACTGTCACAAATCATAATTCAAAGAATACTGAGCTGGTAGTAACAGGACTATTTATTTCCCATATATTCAAATTACAATTAACAAGTGTTTTAATTACAAATCCCAAGAAAAAGGCTAACAAAACCATACAAAAGTAATATCCAACTAAATAGAAATACTACCCCCAATAATTAGATACGAACTCCGGTGCCAAACTTGACATCTAGATGATATCAATGGGCAGCCTCTCACGTCGGACCGGTGGCTCAACTGCCTCCTCCGATCAAAAACCTAAAAGCAGAAGGAGAGAAATCTGGCACCAAACAAATAGGGTCAGACACGACGGTCTAGCAAGCAAATAAACAGGTAATATGGTAATGGGCGTTTATAAAACCTTATGGAATCATTGTAAATCCATTTAAAGAGTCTAAACAATAATAGCAATAAATCATGATAAAACGATTGAAAGACTGAACATAAATATCACAGAAAATAAATGAACCGTATCTGAAACATAAATATCTTAAAAAGATAACAGGCTACGTAAAACATTAATAATTGGAAATACATTTAAAATCCTGAATAATAGAGACAATGAGATAAAAGATCGATGCCTTAAACATTAACAAATTCAAAAACTATAATGAGCATAAATAAACAAGAATCATAAAATAAAATATCAAATGGATAAAATATTGGCAAACAACATATAGCTATATTCTCCTATTACCGAAGTAACAAGAGCAGATAGAACCATAGCCACTACTCGTGGGACCGGAACGAACAAAGTCGTTATCAAACAGAACCGTAGCCACTACACGTGGGACCGGACAAAACCGTTGCCATGGTCGGTACAGACAGAATCCAAGCTGCAGCTGGCAAACAAATTAAAGATCCCAAGCCGGGTGATCAGCCCGACAAGGTGACCTAAGCCTACTGGTGCCTTTAATTTTCAAAACCCGAGCTGATACAAATGAAATCATAAAAGTGATTCATTTCTGAAACCGATAAAAGGACTACTCCTGAACAAATACATATTGAAAATACTAACAAATCCAACAAATCTGACGAGTAGCCTTATCGATGTATTTTCGAACGTGGAGAACCACTCAAATCTATTTCAAATCACCGATGCTTTCAAATTTGTTTACCGAAGAGTACATATACATTTTCTGATTGGAATGGAATAGAATAATGTAGAATGACTTAATGACTTACCAAGGAACCATCTCAATACACACTTAACCTTTAAACATTGATTAATAAAAGAATATGTTTGATGCCAATGAAAATCCACAACATTTAAAATGATAAAGTGCGCATTGAGACTTGAAAGATTCCCGGGCAATTTCACCTATACTCATTCTCTCATTGTTCTCATTCCATCTCACAATTTTCCATGTATCACAATTTACCCCAAACTTTCATGGGCTTCCATACATCAGTAGAGGCTAAATGGGATGGAAAAGACCCTGAAACAAGTGGGAAATAGCCCAAGCAAATGGGCTGAAAACAGCCCACAATTCAGGCCTTAAAAGGCCCTGGACTGGGCCCAGGTCTGCTCGATCGGCCCAGGGTTCACTCTAGCAGACCCCTAACAGAACTTGGTCCACTCGAGCGGACCATGGGCTCGCTCGAGCGGCCCAGTTCTGCTGGGTCCGAATCTGAGTGCAGATTTGCACTCTCTTCTTCTTCTTCTTCTTTGATTTTCTTTCCATCCTTTCTCTTCCATACACATTTTCACATAAAAATGGACCTCTCTTAGCCTCAACAAAATTCCTTCAAATCCTTGATACACTAATTCCATTTCATTTCCATCAAAGAAATCAAACCTAAACATAAATTTCTTTCATCCATCAAGATATAAGGTTCCTTAAACAAAAAGGTTGGTTCAAGATGAATCATTCCAAAAGCAAAACATGTATATTATGGTAAAACAATGTCTTAAAGAGAGAAAGCATAAACCCATACTAAATCATTTCAAGATGAATCATAATAAGACATATTAAAAATGGAAATGCTAAGAAATTTCTCATATTGCATAAAACCATCCAATTAACTGAATATTCACTTGCCTTGGGTCAAGAGGAGATGCAAATCACTCTAAGATGGTCCTCTTATAGTCCCAAGCTCCAAAATCACAGAATCCCCAAAAATAGCTTAAGAAGAAGCCCTAGAAACCAACCATTTTCAAATCTCCATGAAAACTCTTTGCATATATGACAAAAACATTCTAAATGGTTTGGAAAACCAAGATTTGAAGAAAGAAATCCATTGCTAACCTTTTTGAAGCTCAAACAAGGAAGAAGAGCTTGGGAAAGTGGTCTCTCCTAGCTCAAATCTTTAGAAAATGGTGTCTTTGGAAAGCCAAGAGAGAGGAGAAGAAGATTGGGAGATCAATCCTCCATTTAGCACTCAAGATGAGGGGTTTCAAATAGGAGAGAGAAAGGGCTAGGAGAAAACCCTAGGCTCCCCTCTTGTTGCAGGAAAATGAAGAATGGGGAAAGAGAAGTACCCATTGTGGTTTTATAAAGGGTTAAGTGGGCTGGGCCCCATGGGCCCCAACATAACAAAGGCTGAAACTAACATTTGTGTGTCCCGAATGAGATCGACGAAGAAGACAAAATCGATCAACGAAATATTTACTTTCCAAAAAGTCTATTTTCCCCAAATTCTGAAATATTCAAAATTCAAGTACAGATTTAGTGTGAAAAGTCAATTTTGCCCCTTTTTCTCGAAAAACGTATTTTTGATCATCAAATCAAAATGGTCAAAACATGAAAGTTGTTAAACTTCATAAAATGAGTCAAAAGGAGTAAAAATTATAATTTTCCAAAATAAGAATAATTTCTCACAAAAATACAAATCATATGGACCGGGTCAAACCAAAGTCAACGGTCCTCAAATCTCCAAGGCTATGAAAAATCTAGTCAAACTCAAAGACAAAGTCAAACCAACTCTAATCTTGCTTTCAAAGCTAAACCACGATTAAAACAATACTAAACAGAGAAATTGGGGGTCGGGGTCTTACACCCTAAAAGGTACGGCCTTTGATTGGTACTCCACTTTGCCGGAGGACTCCAACCAAAACTGGGCAATGCTAGAGACACGCTTCCTAACTCACTTCAAAGGTGAGGATCATCCCGCTACTATGGCTCAGCTGTGCAGCCTAAAACAGGGGGAGAATGAGTCAACATATGACTTCATTCACAAGTGGAAAGCAATTGCATAAAAATGCTTTGATGTACTGCCACAAGCCTCGCTAGTCGACATCTGCCAAAACAACATGAGAGCTAGAACCCGCTCCATGATCATCAGCAACAAATCAAAGAACCTGGGAGAACTCCTAGAAGCTTCCATGGAAGCCGAAACGGTGGTTAAAGACCTCAACAGTCAGAAATCATCAAGAAAAGAGCCAACCGCCATTGCAACCTCTAAAATAAAGAAAAAAGAGGTCCTCAATGTGCAAACCAAGTGAGCTACCCAGCCACCAAAGAAAGCTGAAAACAAAGCTGCTGGCAAGAGACCTGAACTCTCAGATGCCTTCAAAGAGAGAGTAGAAAAGAAATACCCGTTCGATGAAGATGTCAATGAAATCTTCGGGGCTCTCATGGCAAACGGCAAGCTCACCTTGCTTGAACCCAAAAGACCGGGTGATGTTGGCAAAACCAACGATCCTCGGTACTGTCCATACCACCAGATGATCTCGCATCCTCTCAATCAATGCTTCGTTGTGAGAGAGAAAATAAACGAGATGTGGAAAAACGGAGTCATCACCTTTGACAAAAACTATGGGTCTGCCTCCGTGAACATGGTGTCATGTGGACAAACATCAAAATCACCGAAAAAGAAGATCACTACTTCCTTCAAGGTTATAAACAAAATCCAAGCATCCGAAGAACTGGTTCCTTACCCGACACCAGACGGACAACCCATATGGGTACATCCCGATCTCCTGGAAGATGAAAATTGGGAGATCGTGAAAACAAAGCCTACAGTTCAGCAGCGAGGGCAGGCTAGGAAACATATCCTCAAGCTCAAACGGCAAGAGAATACCCAGCCAAAATAAGAAGTCAAAGAAAAGGCAGAGGCCTCCTCTACCGCTTCACTGGAGGCAATAAAAACTTCCCTTCCAGAGACTTCAAAGGGGGTAAGAAAACTCACTCTCAGTGATTTGATGCCACCTCAATTCAAAGAAAAAGTGACGCAGGGGGCATCATACTCTTGCAATTCGGTAGTTGGATTCTCCATTGATGGATACGAGTCCAACGACACCGATGATAGATTTGAATCCAACTACACCGATGAGTGGGAGGAATCGCTTGAAACAGGAGAATATCTCTCTGATGAAGAATGGGTTCCTGAAACTCACCTTGTGCCAGTAATCTGGTATAACCCCATACAACCACAAGGATCCTGGTCTGATGATGAAGAAGACCAAGAGGCTGTACAAGAAAATGCTGCTGACCCAGCACCTGTCATTGCTCTAGTGGAAATTAACTATGTTGAGCCACAAAGAGTTGATGAAGAAGAAGATTTGGCTCCCATGCCTGATCTTGAAGAATATGCAAGGATCTTGCAGTATCTCGCTCTAGAACAAGAGCAAGACCGCGTCAACGAGCTTCCTCGCAATCCAGAGCCTGAAGTCCCTAAAGGCCATCCGGTACATCCTACTTTAACTCCTGAAAATGGAGAAAATTACTGGATAGACGATTCTCTTATATCCGAGGATGAGTCTGACTCTGAACAGGCAACGTCTCCTGCCAGAGCTTCCTGTAATGTGATAATTCGGGATTATAGCTCTTCGGAAGCATCGTCTGATGAGATCACTTATACTCCGGCGACGCCTAGAAATGTATCCTTTGGAGCTACCTCGTCTCACGTGACTTTCACTGAGGCAACACCCTCTCAGGTTTCTTCTCCTGAGATTGTGACACCAATGGAGACACCTACTGATGTAGAAGATCCTACATCTGCTTCCTTCGTTGTTCCAGCAACTTCAGCAAAGGAAAAGCCGATCTTCTTCCATAGATCAGATGCGTCTTCATCAAACTCCATGCTTGAACCTTTCCAAAATGAAGGTATGCCTCAACTTTCCTTATATAGTCCTGTGGCGTAAGCTATTATGATGAAAATGGGCTATGACGCTCAAAACCCAGTCGGTCAGGGAGAAGGCCGCGGTATTCTCACGCCATTGGGGCCCGCCTTGACCAAAAGCCAGCTGGAAGATTGGAGACTCTACGATTATGTAGAGAAATCTTCACATGGGTTAGGGTATGATCTTGACACCCCCTTGAGACAGTTGACACAAAGGCTTAAAAGTCAATTTACTAACCAAGCCTCAACATCTCAAGTCCATGAAGACATCAATCTCCCTGGATATCCCTTCGATGAATCACCTAACAAAGATCCAGAAAGCTCATCCAATTGGTATGATTTCTTTGACGATGAAGAGGAATTGTCCGATGGCACAGACGCATGGTCTTCTGAACCAGAAGAACCCTCGTCTCCAAAAGAAATACCCCACTTCGACCCGGTTTCAACAGGCAATGGGACCATCTCATAGCAAGCCTTAAGAAGATCACCGATCAAGAAGACCCATGGAAAGGAACAAAACCTTGGTCTGGAAATGCCCTTTAATCCCCAGAAGGTTTCATTGAGCTGGAAGCCTTCAAAAATATTGTGGAGGGACCACCTTCGAACCTTCCAACAGAAGATCCTATTCAAAAGATTGACTTGGGAACACCATATAACCCACGTTCTGTATTCATAAGCAAGAATATAAAGGATGATGAGTTACCTGAGTATATTGCTTTTCTTCGTGAGACTGCTGGTCATGATGTTGATTCTGGTCATGATGTTGATTCAGAAAAAGGCAAAAGAGACTGCTGGTCATGATGTTGATTCTGATAATGATGAGCTTGAGGCTCAATTTGTTAGAAAGTTGAAGAAAGGAAGCAATGGCAAGTACAAAGGGAAGCTACCCTTTAAATGCTTCAATTGTGGAGGTGTTGGTCACTTTGCTGCGAAGTGTCCGCTAAAAGAAGACAATGATAATGACTCTTATGCTGAAAAGAGTAAAGGAAAGAGAAATTTCAGAAAAAGAGGCAAAGCTAAAAACTTTCTATGTCAACAAGATGACAGCACGTCTGAAACTTCAGACGATGATGAATCAACCGAAGCTCTCTTCATGGTCACTGTTGAAGAAGAAGAAGAGCTAGATCCGGAAGAGGAAGAGGAGGCTGAAGTCAATCTTGAAGAGGAACTCATAGCCGCACTTGAGGAGCTTAGCATGGAACGCAAAACAAGTAAGAAAAATCTGAAACTTCTCCATGAATCTGAAAGTTCTATTATTGCTTTGAAAACTCAAGTAGAAGAATATAAAAGAATGGTAGAAGTCCTTGAAAACCAAATAAGTATCAAAAAGGAAGAGGCTATGAAACTTGAAACTGAGATCGCTAGAGCAAAGGCTGAAAATTTGGAAAATAGCAAAAAACTCAAAGCGCTCCAAGCGATTGAAGGGACTATGAAACTCGATGAACTACTGAAAGTTCAAAGACCTGCCCACTTCAGATTTGGTCTAGGATTTGAGAAAGGTGAATCCTCTAAGATTGCACCTCCTGAAAAGAAAGAGTTTGTGAAGCAAGTCACTGCACCTTCTAACTCTATGAAGCCCACTCAACCTAGAAAGGAGTCCATTCCTGTTAGAAAGGTAATGAAGACTAACCAGCCACAAAGAAGATACAAATTCTATGGTTATTGCTTTCATTGTAATATGTTTGGACATAAAAGAGACGATTGCAAATTCTATGTAAAATACAGCTCACTTGTGACTAGGAACCCTTTTTCAATCCTAAGTAGCCACAAAATTGAGTGCCATAAGTGCTATAATTATGGACACTTGGCTAGGGATTGTAGGTTGCATATTGCTAACAAATTTCAGGTTGAAAAGAAACCCAAGTTAGTCAAGGCTTGGAGAGCAAAGCAAAGTGCAGAAAGTCCCAAAGAATCTCTCATTGTGCAAATGGCATTCAATGCACAAAAGAAGGCAGCACCATGGGTCCTTGATAGTGGTTGCTCAAGCCATATGACTGGTGATAAAGAGAAATTCATCAAATTACAGCACTATGAAGGCGGTTCAGTGAAGTTTGGCAACAATGATGGTGCCAAAATCTGCGGAAAAGGTGTTATTCAGCTTATGGCAAACAAGATCAGATCGGAAGAAGTCTTATATGTGTCTGGATTGAGACACAACCTGCTTAGTGTGAGCCAGATCTGTGACAAGGGTCACGAAGTTATCTTCACAAAGAATGGGTTTGCCATCAAGAAGAGTAAGCAAACGGCAAAACAGTGGCAACTGGATCAAGAACTGCTGGAAATCTCTATACATTGTCAGATGGAGCTGAAAAGACCTGCTTGATGAGTCGGACAGAGGAAAGTTGGTTGTGGCACAAACGCCTTGGGCATCTAAGCTTTGATAACATGTCAAAGATTTGCAATTCAAAGGCTGTAAGAGGAATGTCTACAGTTGAAAAGCCTTCCAATCCCATTTGCGACTCTTGCCAAAAGGGAAAGCAAACGAGGGTTATGTTCAAGTCAAAGGAGCATCATTCCAAGAAACCTCTTGAACTAGTGCACACTGATCTCTGTGGACCGATGCGAACTCAAAGCACCAATGGAGATAAGTATTTCAATGTTATGCATTGATGATTATACTCGTATGACATGGGTATTGTTTCTTAAGCATAAGCATCAAGCACTTGATCGTTTTAAAGTGTTTAAAGCACAGGTTGAAAATCAATTGGAAAAACGTATCAAGATTTTAAGGTCTGATCGTGGAGGCGAGTTCACATCTTAAGAGTTTCACTAAATATTGTGAACATCATGGCATTCAAAGACAGTACTCAGCCCCTAGAACTCCACAGCAAAATGGAGTTGTGGAACGGAAGAATCGCACCGTACAAGAGATGGCTCGTACGATGCTAAGTGAAAGCAAGATGGCTGACAAGTATTGGAAAGAGGCAATTCATACGGCTGTATACATTCAAAATCGATGCTTGATCAGGCCACATGAAGACAAAACTCCCTATGAGCTATGGTTTGGAAGAAAAGCAACAGTCAAGCACTTCAGAGTCTTCGGCAGCAAGTGTTACATCAAGCGGCTCGAACAAAATCCGGGCAAATTTGAAGAAAGAGCTGACGAAGGTATATTTCTGGGTTACTCCTCTACTAGCAAGGCATATAGGTGTCTTAACAAAAGAACCAGAAAAATCATAGAAAGTGCTGATGTGAGAATAGATGAGAATATTGAACCAAAGAATGCAACTCATAATGACAGTCCAGTTTATGAGGACTCGAGTGAGATTGATGATGAGATGGCTGAATCTAATGATTCTGAGAAACCAAAGGATGACTCAGAAGATACTACACCTAAGAAGCACAGCACTTGGGTAGAGCAACACCCTAAGGATCAAATCATTGGAGATCCTAAGGCAGGCGTTCAAACTAGACAAAGTGTAGTTAGCAA
Organism: Litsea cubeba; assembly: GCA_012931725.1. Lineage (NCBI taxonomy): Eukaryota > Viridiplantae > Streptophyta > Magnoliopsida > Laurales > Lauraceae > Litsea > Litsea cubeba. The sequence goes on from CM022944.1 coordinate 58,577,264, forward strand.
TTACTCACTTGTGTCCACCATTGAACCCAAGACTGTGGCTGAAGCCAGTCTCGATGAAAGTTGGTTGAAATCTATGCATGAGGAGTTGGAGCAAATTGAGAAGAACTCCACATGGGAACTTGTTCCTAGACCTACTGATAAGAATGTTATTGGTACTAAATGGGTCTTTCGGAATAAGCTGAATGAAGATGGTCAAGTCATTAGAAACAAAGCAAGGTTGGTTTGTAAAGGCTATGCTCAAGTTGAAGGCATAGATTTTGAAGAGACCTTTGCACCGGTGGCTCGTCTGGAAGCTATTCGTATGTTTCTTGCATTGGCAGCATACAAAACCTTCAAGGTATTTCAGATGGACGTAAAGTCACCTTTCTTGAATGGTTTACTTGAAGAAGAGGTCTACATTGAGCAACCTGATGGTTTTCTCATCAGCAAAAATTCAGATCTAGTGTGCAAGTTGAAAAAGGCTCTTTATGGACTGAAACAAGCGCCAAGGGCATGGTATGCAAGGCTGGATCTCTATTTCCGCAAGATCGGTTTTGGAAAAGGAATGGTTGATAGCAATCTGTATGTCAAAACTGAGTTGAGCAAACAGCTGGTTGGCATTGTTTATGTCGATGACATAATCTTTGGTGGCAATGATGAGGAGATGTGCAGGAATTTTGCAGAAGAGATGAAGAAAGAATTTGAGATGTCAATGCTTGGAGAACTAAAGTTCTTTCTTGGTTTACAAGTGCAGCAGCTGAAACATGGCATCTTCATATCACAAATGAAGTACATTAAGGAAATGCTGAAACGGTTCAATATGGAAGACAGCAAGCCAGTGAGCACACCAATGTCAACGAACACGAAGCTTAGCAAAGATGATAAGGCCTCGTCCGTTGATCATACCACCTATCGCTCTATGATAGGAAGCTTGCTCTACTTGACTGCTACAAGACCAGATCTTCTACAAGCAGTATGTATGGTTGCACGTTTTCAAGCAGCACCAACTGAAACGCACCTTACAACAGTGAAAAGAATCTTTCGATATCTGAAAGGTACTATGGAGCTTGGTATCTGGTATCCCAAAGGCAAATCCTTCACTCTTGTTGCATATTCTGATGCCGATTGGGCTGGATGCGTAGATGATCGCAAGAGTACTAGCGGCGGCGCATTTTATCTTATAGAAAGATTAGTTTCTTGGCATAGTAAGAAGCAAGACTCAGTATCCCTTTCGACAGCGGAAGCGGAATATATTGCAGCGGCAACTTGTTGTACGCAAGTGTTATGGATGCGGCAAATGCTCTCTGATCTAGGAGTTCCTACAACGGATCCTACGCCGATCCTATGTGACAACACGAGTGCAATTCATATATCTAAGAATCCTGTTCAGCACTCTCGAACAAAGCATGTAGCAATTCGTTATCATTTTCTTAAAGATAAAGTTGCTGATCGAGAGGTCAAGTTGGAATATGTTCCAACAACTGAGCAAGTGGCTGATATTTTCACGAAACCTCTGCCAAAGGAAGTCTTCGAGTATCTCCGGAAAAAGTTAGGAGTTACTCACTCTCCTAAACCGTAGGAGTTGTGCTTGAAAGGGGGAGCAATGCATTCATTGAATATCCTATTCGCTCCTCGGTTTGGTCCCTTTGGACTTGTTGTCAAAGGGGGAGAGATGTTATGCTATGATAGCAAGGAGAGATGTTATGCTATGAAAGCTAGAAGGAGATTGTTGACAGTGCATGGTTGTTATTTCAGAATTTCAGAATTGGTTCCAAGTGAGTGTTGAAGTTCCAATAGTGTTGCCAACAATTCCAAAGGGGGAGATTGTTGGAATTTGAGATGACTTGAAAGTCTTTTGACGAATTGAAGAATATAGTATCTCAAGTATTGATTTGAGTTGGAATTATTGTCAACACAATGTCACAAACATGATGTTAATAGGCTGGTGTTGATAGAGCTTAAATGAAGAATAAGAGTTGAAACAGTCAGGAATTCAGAATTCCTGAAGCAGAGCATGCGGTCGACCGGGCACCCCATGCGGTCGACCGAGCAAAGAGAAACCTGCAGAAAAAGTTTCAGACACCTCTCAGTTATTTTCGTGACACAGTGTGTCTTCGGTCGACCGGGACCCCAGGATGTCGACCGAGCGCGATAGTTGTCTGTTTCCAGACAGTGTATGATGTCGACCGAGCAAGCAAGGATGTCGACCGAGTACGGGAACCAGAGTTGCGCAGAAACAGAAGTCTTGCACGAAAATTCAGCACTCTTATCTAATTTGTTTGGGACTCTTTCTAAACGAATTGTAGCCTGTTTTGAATACAATTAAGGGTTAACATAACCTATAAAAAGGCATGTATAGGTCGTTCTAAAGACAGACCAGAGAGAGAAAGAAGAGAAGAGAAGAGAGAAGAGAGTGCTGGTGCTGTTGCTGTTGTGTTGCTGTTGTGGTGACGTTTTCTACAGCAATTGTGGACGAGATTGTGCTCTTGAAGATGGTGATTCGTCCATGAGTTAAGTGTCTCTCTTTATGCTTTAGATTTCAATTTGTAAGGGATTGAGAGAGAGAGAGAATTGTAGAGGGGAAGGGCTATAGACAGAGTTTATCTTCTATTCTGTTTTTACATCAAGTTGGTGCTTGGTGTTTGGGGTTTGGTGATCCTATCTGTGGGTGCAGATAAATTGTAAGAGGAGTAGGTGCTTCCTAGATAGTGGGTGCTATCTAAAACACAAGGGTTGGTGCTCTTTGTCGTTGGTGCGACTAAATATATTCAGACCTGTACCGGATCGGTGTTCGGACGGTTTTGATCCGTGGACGTAGCCTTTTGGTGAACCACGTTAAATCTGGTGTCATTGTGTGGTTTGACTTGTTTTGTTGTTGAATTGGACCTGTTTTTAGAAATCACTGATTCACCCCCCCCCCCCTCTCAGTGATCGCAATATCCAACAGTTTTCGGAGAACATCAGCAGACTTTCAGCCTTCATCATCTTCATTGTGGTTAATGAGAGAAGGCATGTGCATTTGCCAGCCAAAGTAGGACTTGAGCAGTATTTGAAGGTCCCCTCTCAGCTAATCGAAGATCATCATACAGCGTACCAAGGTAAGTGAATGTAGATTTTGGGTGAACTCAGACCATCTTTCCAAGATGAAGGACTGCAAAAGACATATTAGCTGTGGATTTTATGAAGGGAGAAGTGATTCTTAGTTAGTAAGACTAGAAGTTAGTACAAGAAACTCAGGGATTTCCCGGATTCGATGAGCCTTGTCATACTTTTGGTTGAGAATTTCTATAACTTGTAGCTTAGCCAGTGTAGTTTTCAGAGGCAATACCAAGTGGATGGTTCGTTGTGGTCAAGATAATTTTTTGGCAGCAGAGGAAACCTTGGGGAATTTCACAGACTTACAGGATATTGGAATGGACAACATGTAGATGCAAGTGAATACCTTAGTTGTTTGGATGTCCCTTTTCTTGGTGAGAATGATTTTCGTGATGTTTTCATCTTTGTTATGTTTTTTCTTAATGTCTATGATTTATTCTTGTAGTGTTTAAACAATGGATTTATGTTTCTTCTTTAAGGTTTATCCTTGAAATAAACTATGTCATCCTTCTCTTTTCATGAGTCACATGATTTTGTTTTCATAAGGTGTTGTGTTTCGAATTTTTGTTTAATCTTCTTAAGACATTGTTACATAATGATCTTAGAGTTTTGCCCTTGTTTTAATTCTCTTAAATGTTGACATCTACATTTCGAAACCTTAGTGATTTCAAAATTTTGTATATGTTTGGTTGGAAATGGATGAATGTTTTTAATGATGGATTGTAGAGACTAGTGGATAAACTGATCTTTAAAAGAAAAATAATTAAAATTGTGTTTCTTTCTCAAAGTGTAGTGTGAGATTTTTATTTCATTGATTTGTTTTCTTTGGCTATGTAAAATGAACTTCCTAGGGGTTTTTGTGTTCAGATTATGTGTGGATTCCTGCATTTGTTTTAACATTCAACTGTGTTTGGATTTTTGCAGGATTTTTATAAGTAAATGTGTTTGGATTTTTCCACAGGATTTTTATGGACAAATGAGTTCAAATTTCGACAAGGTTTAGTGTTTAATTAAACACTCAGATTTCAACAAAATTTAATGTATAGTCATACTATATGAATTCGATTTATTTCTGAAATCCTGATTTGGAATTGTCGAGTGTTTCAATTGATTTGTTTGGTTATGAAATTATGAATTTCAAAATGAATAAAGTTATTTCATACTCAAACTTTAATAACCTTTATTTATTAAGCTTTATTCGACAATTTGGAGGTTTGGTTTCTACTATGTTTTAAAATGATGGAATTCAACTAAGTAATAGTTTTAGTCCTTATGTTTAAGATTTTAAGATTTGTTTTGCATCGAATGGAATGAGTGGTAATAGTTTATGGTTGGAGTCGGAAGTGTGAGAATTGAAGGGTTGATGGATGTCAGGACGTGTACTGGTTCAGTCGGAAACAAAGTTAGATCTATGAAAGAATAAACATCATTCAAGACTTGGATTGAAAGTTTCAGCTTTATCAGGGAATGATGCCAGCTTGGCAAGTTTATTTGGTTGATAACACAGTATCAGGTAAGAGATCAAGGGCAGCAAACAGATGGAATCAGATGTGGGCAGGAATTCTGGGTACGGCACAGAAAGATTAGAATATGGAGTTGTGAACACAGATTGGATTTCCAAGGTCGACTTTACATGCCAAGGGTAGAAGACTTGAGGAGTGAAATCTGAAGAAACAAGCCATGCGAAGTTTCGACACAGAATAGCTCAGCAGGTTATGGCAGTTTAACATTTGGTGTATAGCAGTATGACATCTGAGTTGTAGCAGACCAAGTCAGTGACAGGAGACCTATAGAATTTGGAGTTGTGATTTCGAAACAAAGAAGGATTAACGGTATACTTGGAGGCCAGACAGAACCGTAGCCACTACACGTGGGACCGGAAATAGAATCAGAACCGTAGCCATACAAATGGGACCGGCAGATCAAAATCAGAACCGTAGCCACTACGCGTGGGACCGGCAGATAAGAACCGTTGCCATGGTCGGTACAGACATAATCCAAGCTGCAGCTGGCGGACAAATTAAAGATCCCAAGCCGGGTGATCAGCCCGACAAGGTGACCTAAGCCTAGTGGTGCCTTTACTTTTGAAAACTCGAACCGATACAAATCAAAATACTAATCCTTTTGGCTCATTGGCTCACACCACCGGGCTCTGGCCCCATCTCGCCTCGAGGTTTTATTTTTGAAATCATAGCCTCTTTGGCTCATGGGCTCGCACTACAAAGCTCTGGCCCCGTCTTGCCTCGAGGTTTTTATTTTCAAAATACTAATCTTATCGATGAAATCCCGAATGTGGCGAACCACTCCAATCTCCTTTCAAATCGATTCGGAGAAAACATACGAATTCCATGGTAAACCGCCCAAACACACATCAAGTGATTTGTATAAAATCATACGATCAATCCTTTCGAATATGGAAAACCCCATGATTTTATAACAAATCACCGATGCTATTCAAATTAGTTCACCGAAGAGTACAAATACATTTTCTGACTTGAAATGGAATGGGTAGTGGAGAATGACTTAATGACTTACCAAGGAACCATCTCAATACACATTTAACCTTTAAACATTGATTAATAAAGAGTATGTTTGATGCCAATGAAAATCCACAACATTTAAATGATAAAGTGCGTATTGAGACTCGAAAGGTTCCCGGGTAACTTCACACACGACCATTCTCTCATTGGTCCCATTCCCATTTCACAAATTCCACGTATCACAAGTAATCCAAAATCTCTTTAAAACAGGCCCATAGCTGGCCTTAAACCGAGCCCAAAACAGTCTACTCATTTAACCCAAAATAGCCCTTTAAACATGGCCTAAACAATTCTTAAAATAGTCCAAAAACTAACCTTGAATGGTCCACCAAACAGGTCTTAAAACAGTCCAATATCAGGCCCTGAAATGGCCCAATATCAGGTCTTAAAAATAGCCCAAAACTAACCTTGAATGGCCCACAAAACAAACCTTAAAAACAGCCCAAAACTAATCCTTGAATGGCCCACAAAACAAACCTTAAAACAGCCCAAAACTAATCCTTGAATGGCCCATGAAACAGGTCTTAAAACAGCCCAAAGCTGACCTTGAATGGCCCAAGAAACAGGTCTTAAAACAGCCCCAAACTGACCCTGAATGGCCCAAGAAACAGGCCCAAAGGAACCCCAAAAACTGGCCCAAAAATTGTTTTTAAACGGGCCCAAAATCCAACCTGAACCTGGCCCCCAGGCTGGGCTCGGCTCGCTCGAGCGACCCCAGGCCCGCTCGAGCGAAGCCCAGACAGAGCCTGGGTCGCTCGAGCGGACTGGGCTCTGTCCAGTCCGGCTCGTGGGGCATTTTCTCCCCTTTTTTCCATACTTTTTTATTCTCTTTTGATTCCTAATCCTTCATACATATTTCCTAGATCATTTGGGCCCTTCCTTGACCTTCCAAACTCATCAAATCACCATTCATTAGCAATCCAAATAACCAAACAAACACTTTTAAAAATCAAAGTCTTTCCCCATTTTATGAACACCAACTCTTAACACAAGGAAATCAAATTTTCTAAATGGCCAAGATGAAAGCAAACTTCTAACATATTATAAGACCATAACATAAATGGAAATCCACATAACATTGGTTCATTCATTCAAAGTAAATCCATAAATCATAAAGAAAATAAAACATAGGATGAGGATAAATAAAAAGAATCATTCATATATACATAACCATCAAATTAGCTGAATATTTACTTGCCTTGGGTCAAGAGGAGATGCAAAACACCCTATGATGGTCCTCTTAAAGTCCCAAGCTCCAAAATTACAAAACCCCCAAAATAGCTTAAGAAGAAACCCTAGAAAATCAATACATTGCAAATCTCAAAGAAAGTCTTTGCATATATGAGAAAAATACTCCAAAGGGTTTGGAAAACCAAGACCTCATGAAAAGAAAACCATTGCTAACCTTTGGTAGCTCAAACAAAGAAGAAGAGCTTGAAAGATGGGTCTTCTCTAGCTCAAAATCCTTGAAAAAGGCATCTTTGGAAAGCCAAGAGAGAGGATAAGAAGGTGGGAAGGTCAAATCTCCATTTAGCATCAAAGAACAAGAGATACATGAGGAGAGAGAAAGGGCTGGGAGAAAAACCATATCTCCCCCCTTTGTTGCAGGAAAAGGAAAAATGGGGAAGGAGAAGAGAAACCCCTTGGCTTTATAGAGAATAATGGGTTGGGCCCCATGGGCCCCAAACTTACCAAAGCTGAAACTAACGTTTGCGGGTCCCTAATGAAAACGACGAAGAAGACAAAAATGCTCAGCGAAATTTCTACTTTCCAAAAAGTATATTTTCCCCAATTTCTGAAATTTTTGAAATTCATGGACAGATTTAGTGTGAAAAGTCAGTTTTGCCCTTTTTCTCGAAAAACGCATTTTCTGATCATCAAATCAAAATGGTCAAAACATGAAAGTTGTTAAACTTCCTAAAATGAGTCAAAATACATCAAGTTCAGAACTTTTAGAAATCGGAAGTAATTTCTCATAAAAATACATATCATATGGACCGGGTCAAACCAAAGTCAACGGTCCTCAAAATCTCCAAGGCTATGGAAAAGTCTAGTCAAACTCAAAAACAAAGTCAAACCAACTCAAATATTGCTTAAAAAGCTAAACCATAATTAACACAATACTAAACAGAGAAATTGGGGGTCGGGGTCTTACATCACGCCCCCAGACCGAGACCCAATTAAATAAGTCTTTAATCCAGGGTCGCGGCGTGGCGAGCCGGGAAATTCCGCCGGTATACGCTAGTTTCCCACAGGTTTCCGCGGTGAGGATCCTCAAAATCTGCCCATCACTTTATAATAATCACCTTCACAATGTGCAAATTTCGCGAAAGCAATGTAGAAAACTCTTATTTCCAATCATGAACATAAATGAACAATCAAACTTTGTATCAATAGAGAAATATATCATAGCATACCCATAATTAGTTTCAAGTTCAATACAAAATAAGGGTTAATTAAAATTTACAATTCACAATTTCCAAAAGAAAGCCAATAAGGGCTATAGACAAGTTACCAAAACAATATCCAACCCAAAAAGTGATTTGAAGCTCAAGATTTAACCCGACGTCTAAACGACATCATCAGGTTGCCACTCACATTCAATCGGAGCTACCGGTTCCTCCTCGTATTATGCCTCAAGGGTAGAGGGGTCAAGATTTGGCACCAAATAAAGAGGGGTCAGACACAGCAGTTTGGCAAGCAAATAAATAGATAATAGAAAGATAGAGTTTATAAAACATTATGAAATAATTGTAAATACATTTAAAGTTTTAAACAATAGTAGCGATGAAATAAAAGATTAATTTCTGAAACATTAACGAATTCAAAGAATATAATGAATTGAAATAAATGATAACAATTGAATAAAACAATAACAATCGAATAAATGATGGCAAATGGATGAAAACAATGGCAAACCACATATGTTATATTCTCCTATCACCGAAGTAATAAGAGCACTCAAACAATAACGTACATCATTAACAAGTAACGAGAGTACTCATACTTTATCACCGAAGTAATAAAAGTACTCGATCAATCACCTAACCATATTAAATGGATGGGACGATCTATCCGAAGCCATGGTCGGAAACAATCAATCAATAGGGGTCCAAACTATAGTTGGCGATAATTTTAAGGATTCCAAGTCGGGTGATCAATCCAACAAGGGTCCCAAGCTTAGTGGTGCCGGACAAAAGCATAAATCGATATAATCAAATCATTTCAATACATTTTCATGGATAAAAGTAACTACTCCAGACAATTTGCAATCAAATAATATCAAACGATCAAACGAGTAGTTTTATCGATTTTCCAAAACGTGGAGAACCGATCAATTTATTTCAAAACAATTTATAGAAAATATACAAGTTTCTCTAACTTGGAATGAAGTAGTGTACAAGAGTTCAAATGGTTTATTTAGAGTCATTTCGATTTATAAATGAAAAGTTTGGTACCACAAAAGATCTTCGACATTTAAGAATGTAAAATGTGTATTAAAACCTAATATTTTTACTCCAAAAATCCAAAGATAAAAATCTCCTTCATTTGCACAAATCTGGGTGATTTCGGTCATCTGGCGGTTAGCCGCTGGCTGACTGCGAGGTTGACCGCCAGCTGCTGATGAATTGCAGCTTTCTAGAAAAGTGATCGCCAGATTCAGTTAGATGTCGGTCACTAGGTCGGCTAGCTGCCAGGTGACCGCCAGGTGACCACCAGCTTCAGAGCAGAAAGGTTGCTCTCTGGAAATGTAACCACCAGTTTCGGTCAGCCGTCGGCCAACAGGTCGGCTAGCCTCCATGTGACCGCTAGCTGACCGCCAGTTGCGGGAGCACCCTTCTGAAGCTGTTTTCAGGTCTTTCTTTCCTCCTTCTTCCCTATATCATTTCCACCTTCTTCTTCCACACATTCACAAATAAATTGAGCTTCTCCTAGCCTCAACAAAAATTCCATTCAATCATTCATACACTAATTCATTCCATCTTTCCAAACAATGATTGATATAAACAAAGCATTTCCATTCATCCAAAAACACTAACATTGAAATGTACACAATTGATTCAAGAAGATTCATTATCAAAGAATTTCAGATTGTTGAAAAACAACGACTTTGAGAACAAATAACATAGACCTTTGCTCAAATATATCAAGTTAGTTCCATCAATCTTTAAAGTGAAAAACAATATAGAATAGAAATTCATGAAATCATTCATATTAAGCAATAATCATCACATTAGCTGAAAATTCACTTGCCTTGGTCAAGATGAGGAACAATTCACTCGAAGATAGTCTCTCTAAAGCCTCTAGCGCCAAATCTACAAAACCCCCAAAAATACCCATTCAAAAGCCCGAAAAATCAATCATTTCAAAATCTCCAAGAATCTCTTTGCATGTATGAAAAAGACATTCTAAAGGTCTAGGAAAAACAAGATTTGGAGAAGAAAAACCAATGCTAACCTTTTTCAAGTTCAAGCCAAGAGGAAGAGCTTGGAGAAGAGGATTATCTTTGCTCAAAATCCTTGAAAAAGATGTCTTTGGAGAGCTTGAGAGATGAGGAAGAAGAATATGAGATCAAATCTCTACTTTGCACTCAAGATGAAGGCTTTCAAGAGGAGAGAGAAAAGGGCTGGAAGAGAAACCCTCTTTTACAGAAAAAGTTGCAGGGAAATGGAAATGAAAGAGAGAAGAAGAGAACTATTGAACTTTTATAAAGAGGGCAAGTGGGTCCCAATCTTCAAGTGGCTGAAAATTGCATTTGCAGGTCTCGGATGAAAACGACGAAGAGGACAAAATCGATCATTGAAATATCTAGCTTCCAAAAAGTATATTTTCCCTAATTTTTTCAAATCTTGAAATTTAAGTACAAATTTAACGTGAAAGGTCGTTTTTGCCCTTTTTCTCGAAAAACGCAATTTTTGAGTATTAAACCCAAATGGTCAAAACATGAAGTTGTTAAAATCAATAAAATGAGTCAAAATAAGTAAAATCTGAAAATTCACAAAGATTAAGACTAATTCCCCAAAATTTCACACACGTCACACGGGCGCCCCGGCACGCGTCAAGCCTAAGTCAACAACTCTTAAAAATTTTCAAAGCTATTCAAAAGTCTAATCTAGCTTGGAAACTAAGTTAATCGTCCACTAATCCCACTTAGCAACTAATCACGTTTAAAGCATAAATTAATTATACTAAACCTTGGTCGGGGTCTGACATTGAGAGTGAACTTTCTTGCCCCCTTTAAAGTCTTTAGAAGGGGCTTTTCTGTTGCCCCCAGTGAAGCGGTAGAGGAGGTCTCTGCATTTTCATGGACTTTCTGTTTTGGCTGGGTTTTCTCCTGTCGTTTGAGCTTGAGGAGATGTTTCCTAGCCTGCCATCGCTGTTGAGCTGTCGGCTTTATTTTCACAACCTCTCAGTTTTCATCTTCCAGGAGATCGGGATGTACCCATATGGGTTGTCCATCTGGTGTCGGGCAAGGAACCAGCTCTGGGGACGCTTGAATTCTTTTTATCACCTTGAAGGAAGTAGTGATATTCTTCTTTGACGATTTTGATGTTTGTCCACATGACACCATGTTGACGGAGGCAGACCCATAGTTTTTGTCAAAGGTGATGACTCCGTTTTTCCACATCTCATTTATCTTCTCTTAACAACAAAGCATTGATTGAGAGGATGCGAGATCATCTGGTGGTACGGACAGTACCGAGGATCGTTGGTTTTGCCAACATCTCTCGGTCTTTTGGGATCAGGCAAGGGGAGCTTGCCATTTGCCATGGGAGCCTCGAAGGTTTCATCAACATCTTCATTGAATGGGTATTTTTTTTCTGCTCGTTCTTTGAAGGCATCAGAGAGTTCAGTTCTCTTACCTACAGCTTTTTTTTCATCTTTCTTTGGTGGCTGAGGAGCTAACTTGGTTTGCACATTGAGGACCTCGTTTTTCTTTGGTTTTGAGGTTGCAGTGACGGTTGGTTCCTTCTTTGATGATATCTGACTGTTGAGGTCTTTGATCACCGTATCAGCCTCCATAGAAGCTTCTAGGAGTTCTCCTAGGTTTTTTTATTTGTTGTCGATGATCATGGAGCGGATTCTTGCTCTCATGTTATTTCGGCAGATGTCGACCAGTGACGCTTGTGGCAGTACATCTGAACATTTGTACGCCATTGCTTTCCACTTGTGAATGAAGTCGTATGTTGACTCATTCTCCCCCTGTTTTAGGCTGCAGAGTTGAGCTATAGCAGCGGGGTGACCCTCACCTTTGAAGTGAGTCAGGAAGCGTGTCTCTAGCATGACCCAGTTTTGGATGGAGTCCTCCGGCAGAGTGGAGTACCAGTCAAAGGCCGTTGTACCTTTTAGGGTACTTGCAAAGAGGCGGATCTTGAGTGTATATTGATCCGCGATAGCTCCCGTCAAGATTTTGAAGTGGATGACGTGTTGTCTGTCTGATCCTTTCCCCATATATGTTTGGAGAGTAGGATGCTTGAATTTTGTACGGAATGGGACTGAGTCCATCCATAAGGGATATGGTGGCTTGATCCCATGTTCCTTGAGAATATCCTTTTCTTTTGCTTTGGCAATGATGTCGTCTACGTCCTTTTGGGTAAGGGCGTGTGACTCATTTTATTCTCCATTTACTTCGTTATCTTAAAGATTTTGTGGAGGTTCATTGTTAACCTGATTCTGAAAGGCGAGGAGAAGGTTCTCCATCAGAGTCTCAATCCTCTGATGGCCTTGTTCCAACTATTGGATGAGTGCGATCGCATCATCTTGAGGTGGATTGCTAGGTGGCTCAGAGTTTGTAGCCAGGACATTCATCACTCGGGATTCGAACGAAGAAATTATCCTGGTGACTGAGCTGGGGCCCATTCTTTTTTATGACGAGCTTGAGGAAGGATTACTCCACTGTCCTTGGCTTGAAGGAGCAGAGAATTCTTCTGGATGTCTTCATGTCCTGGAGACGCTGCGAGTCACCGGACGTCGAACATGGATTTTGGTTGCTGACTTTTGGCGTCTTCTGGTTTTTCTAACCATATGGACAGCAACAACTTCGTTGGGTCTTTCTTTTTTGACCCATTTATGAGAGACTTGAAGTGTAGCATGCTAGGTCCTTTGCTTCTCTAGTCTCTTTTGTCGATACGACGCGCGGCGGCGTACACAACGAGCAATTTGAGCTTCGGTCAGCTCTGGCTGGGCTTTGGTAATGAAGGATATGCTCCCTCATGTGCAGCAGCCGATCCTGTCTTCTTTGATGCTAGGCAAGGACAAGATCCAGATCCGGTCCTTTGTCTATCGCAACGAAGCTTTGAATTTCTCGAGTTCGGCCCCAGTAGAGATGAAGGGTCGAACCAAAGGAGTGTAGGCATTGGCAGGTGTTTGCCGAGACCTTATGATGCATGATTTGATCATAAGGCATGATTTGATCTTGGGCTTGTAGGAACAAGCCGGCTCATCCAGGGTTGACTTGGTTGTCAAGTGGGAGATGGGTCTCTCCTCTTTCATGTAGGCAAAAGGGTAGAACTGGTCTCCTTGAGTGGGGCCAGGTATCCTGGCTTTGTGGATACTTGGGACCTTCTTTGTTTTAGCGAAGGTTTCGGGGACCAAGTCTTGGGATAGACCTGGTTGTTTGTGGGTTGAGGCTTCGCGGGGGTGCTGCGGGCTTCGGGTTTCTTGGCGTTCGCCTTTGGTGTCATGGTAGTGACACGTTGAGAGGCGATTTTCTGCTTTTTGGCAGGCACGGTCGCTTCTTCGGGAAGTGGGAACGGTCCGGTCACAGCATCCCAATGACGATAGTCTGGAGTTCAGAGAGTTTTCGAGAGAGGCGATGCTTCGGCAGCTGTCAGGGTGCTTGTGAGTGCGCGAGTTTTGCTTCTGTAAGAGCATGAGTTTGTGCTTGTTTTCGTCGAAAGTAATGGTCAAGGAAGCTGCCATTGTTAGTTTTTTTCGAAAAAATTCTTAAACAAGACCACATCCATTAGTAATCACAAGAATATAATGACCATAAATGGGAAAACTATGGTTTCGTCTTTTCAAATCGCTCGAAGGTCATGATCAGACCCAAGCGACATGAAGAAGGCAAAAGGCCATAAAAGGTACAATTGTTCTGATCACGAGTATGGTGGACCCAGAATGAGCGTTCCAATGACTACTAGAAGCAATTGTAAACCCTAGTTTCAACTTATCAAGAGTAAGGCTTGCTCGGGGTAAGTCGTATATAAGGTTGGAGTTACAAATGTGTCGGTCGCGAATAAAGTAGACCCCAAAGGGTGTACTAATACCGCTAGGCACAAATGTTGTAGAGAACAAGAGTGTCGGTCGCGAATACAGTAGACCCAAAAAGGGCATACTAGTACCGCTGGCACAAATGTTGGAAATCGCATCCATGAGATGGGATTCTCTTTTTTAAAAAAGCCAAAATTGGATACGCGAGCAAATGGTATTCCGATCCGAATAAATGCTCAACATTTCTGCGAGCACTGATATCCGAAAAGGAAGGAACCAGAATTTCTCAAATCTGAATCCTAACGAAAGTTTTTTTTAAGACTTTTTTTGGAAAAAGAATATAAAGACGGAAGAGTGCACTTAGGACTCCTAATCCGGTCTTATGAAACCTCAATCGAGAGATTAGCCCCCAGATAAGGGTAGTATTGCTTAATGAACCCATTTGGAGGACCCTTGCCTAGAACAGTCAAGCTGTCTCCACACTCTAGAGAAGGCTTTTTTTGAATCAATCGTGGTCAAAGAACGCAACTGGTGCAACCTTAGTGTTCTTCATCTCCTTTTTTCTCTTTTTCTTTTCTTTTTTTTCATGCAAAAGAAAGGAGTGGAAATAAACTCAAAGATAGAACTAGAAATTTCCAAAAAAAACCCTTCTCATTTTTTTTAGATGCGAAATCCAACGTAGGCCACCAACTAGAAAGTAGCCAAGGAATCTAGAAAAGAAGTATAAGCATAGAGCAAAAATATGATATGCAAATATTTCATTTCTAAGCATCGTGTTCTCAAATGAACGAGTCCCACCAGGTGTGCCAGCTTGATGGACCGCGCTTTCACTGCTCGGGGCTACCGAGGTCGGCAGACATGAGAGTCCATGGGGTACGACCCTTTCACTCCCGGAGGGCAAAGCGAGCATCAACATTTTTTGTATGGGTGTGCCAGATTTTCTACTCTACTTGGAATTGCAAGTGGTGGTCCGAAGATTCACCTTCGCAAGTAGAAAAGGAAATCAACTTCTTTTAAGTTTCCATTGCACATATAAAAAAATGAGACATGTTTTTGAAATGACGTAAAAGGCGATTTCATTTGTTTTGTCGTGAAAGGCGATGTTTGCCATAAATGGTGGTTTTTTTTGCCGTGAAAGGTGATTTTTGGCATTTATAGCCGATTTACAATTCTTATCAATAGTGAAAGACAAGAGTTGTGATTTTTTTATCGCTTTAAACAATACAAGAAAAGGAGGATCTAACTTCTCAGGAGATTGTGGGGGACTCGTTCAGATTGACGGTCGCAAGTCATGTGTGGACTTCGCCATCATCCATGTAAATGAGAACAGAGGATGCTCTCGATTCGCTTGGCTCGACTTAACCTCAGATTTTTAGAGGTTAAAGACCAAGAGGAGATCTTACATAAAAAAAAAACCTAAATAGACGGGCTAAAAAGCCACGTCTAAGCCATTGAAGGCAGAAGGAGAGGAAAAGGACCTTGGGGGGGTGCCCTCCAAGGGACATTTATCACCTTGTAGCGGTGGTCGATGCAGAACTTCAGCAGAGTTTTCTCTTTTCTTTCTCTCAGATTTCGGGATCAATGCTTGGATTTTTCTGGACCCTGTTCTTCTTAGAATGCTCTCCTATTTATAGGCCTTTCGTAGCCATTTAGGAGAGTTTATGAGCTTTAAATGTAATAAAGCCACATAATAGGAGGAGTTACAAGTTTTAATTCTTTTATTTTGTAACTCCTTTTCCTTGGCTTCTGATTGGCCGATGGAGAATTAAGGGCATTTAATCGACTTTAATCTCCATCATGGGAGGAGTTTAACCTTTGATTTGTAACTCTCGTTTGCTTGCTTCTGATTGAGCCGTCCAAAATAATGAGTTAATAACTGCATTAAGTTGCCATAAACGGGTCACTTAACAACATTAAGTGGTCGCCAGGGTAGTTGAAGAGTCGCGGGCCGTGCCGCATCTTTTGAAATTCTTCTAGCGATGATCATCGATGGATTTTCATGCTGATCGACATCAGATGACCATGCAACTTCATACATTGATTGCTAATAAGGGGCCGGTGCCATCTGTCATGTCGATTTCTCGATTGATCGGACATAAAGTGTGTTTTCTTGGTCTACTGGTTGGCGATCAATGATGATTTGATGCTCCCGAAGATGGACCCGTGATGTTGACGAAGATCGACGGATTTGGTGCCTCAAAAGTTAGAATTTTGGAAAACCATAGGGGCGAAAGTCTTGAAACACGAAAAGGGACCGGGAAATGGCCTTTCGGCAAAAATCCAGCGTCCCGAATTTTGAGGGTCGCCGGCGACCATGGGGATTTAGTCCCTTTTGGTCGCCAATTTTCAGCCTTTTCTTCCGTCTTTTCCGATTTTCGGCCCTGTATTTTTCCTGACATTTTTGTACATTTATTGGCCTGATTTCCTTGTCGAAAACTTGACGAGAATCCTTGTATTTTGGAGTGCAAAGTTTCCGATTTTCCGGGAAAGCCGAAGACTTTGTCGCGCAGAGCTGTCGATTTCCCGTCAGAAGCCAAAATTGGGTCAAACGATGTCGGAATGACTTGAAATTTGAGGTGAAGCCTGCTGAGCAATAAATAAGACCAACCATAGGTTTTGGTTTGAGTTTTGAAGCCGTGCGGGGTCTTGTCGCCAATAAACTTGATTCTGTCGCGAGGAAGATGTCGTGCTTTGATGTGCGGTCAACCGATGTCCGATTGACCTAAAGTTTGAGAGGGAGCCTTTTGGATTCATTTTGAGATGATCCATGAGCTCTGATTTGGAAACCGTGGTCTCAGGGAGCTTCATTGCCGGGAGGCCTGATTTGGCTTCCGAGAGTCAAAGTCTGGTAAAATGTTGTTGAAATGACCTGAAACTTGACATGTAACCCTTTGGAAGCATTCTGAAGCCGCCCATGTACCCTGTTTGACGAGTGATGGCCTCGGTGGCTCTCACCACCGAGAGGCTTGATTTTGCTGTTCGATGGTTGATGTAAGGTCAAACGTTGTCGGTTTGACCCAAAACCTGACGTGGAGCCTTTTGGATGTATTTTGAGACCATCCATAGGCTCTGATCGAAGATCTGGTGTCTTTGATGCTGGTGCCGCCGGGAACTCCTGTTCAGCTGCTGGAGGAGTGAAGTTAGGCCAAATAATCTTGAAATGGCCCGAAACTTCATGTGTACTCCTTTCTTGGCTGTCTTGAAGGATCTTACAATTTTTGTTTGATTCTGACAAGATTTGATTTTTTGGAAGTAGCATTGTCTGTTTGTGGTAGGCTGCGACTTCACGTAGCTTTCTTGAGGTTGAAGAGGCAAAGTGACATTTTTGGTGTCAACACTGATGATGAATGGATCACTAAAAAAGATCATGTTTTAGACAATGACATGTCATGGATGGACCTTGGAGAATGCTTTGTTGATACTGCTAACGAAGGGACGAGTAGACAAGATAGATGGAGAGGTATTACCAATTTATTAAATGTCAAAGTCTAAACATTAATATTTATTATTTATTTTAGTAGACTAAAATTTTGTAATCTTGTTTTATAGGGCCTAGAAAACTTACATTTGGAAGAAAAGATAAAGGAAAGAAGAAAGTACCCGAGCTTGAGGAAGAAGAACTCTGGTGTTTTGATCTGACAATGAAGAGGAGGAAGTTCAATGTCTTGATGATGGATCATCTTCATGTGGAGATGATGATATTGGAGATGATGATGTTGACGTGGATATGGTCCTTGGCCATGATGGGGATATCAACATATGAATTAATTATTTAGACTAGAGATATATACCTTTTGTCTTTTGATGTTTTGGAATGAATGTTTTGTATTTAGATCATGCATGAGCTCATGAGCATCTTTTGATGATTTTTTTGGGTTGTAATCTTTTGTGTTTAGGTTATGAATTAGCTCATGAGTCATGAGCATCTTTTTGTTGATAGAACTTTTTCCTTTTTCAATATATAAATGTTGCTATGTATGGAAAATGGATGAGATATGCATATGTATATTTATTCTTATTTTTTACATATTTTTTTATTTTTTAACTATTTTGGAAAAAATAGAATGAATCCTACGATTCGCGATTCGATTCGATTCGGCGCCAAAAACAATTCGTGATTTGATTCGATTTCCCTATTACCAGCAATAATTATCCTAAAATCTCTCCATCCATAAGATCCCTATTACCAACAAACCCCAATCTCTCGATAAACCCTTCTCTTCCCCAGCGTGCAACGCACATTTTCTCCCTCCTTCATCCCAGCCACCACCACACCTCCAGCTGCCGCACCCCCTCACAGCCGCTGCAGCCCCTAGACGCACGTAGCACCATTCTCCCCCTGCAGATCGCGCTTCCTCCTCCTTCTTTGATAGGTACGCCTTCTTCCCTTCCTCCCTGCCACCTGCACCCACTGCGCACCACCCTCTTCATCTCCCTCTCTCTTCACCATCTTCTCCTCTCCTTGCTTCGCCCTCTCTCTCCGTTCCCTCTCTCCTTTGCTCCCCATCTCCCTCTCTCCCTCTCTGCCATCTCCCCCTCGCTCACCATCTCTGCCATCTCCCTCTCCGCTCCGCCCACTCCATCTCCTCTTTCTCTCTCCTTCATCTCTCCCCCGCTCTCTCTTCTCCTTCCTCTCTGTCCCTGCTTCACCCTCTCTTCTCCACCCTGCTCTCTCCGCCCTCTTCCCTCTCTCCCTTCCTCTCCACCTCTCTGATCTCCGTTACCCTCCTCTCTCTCTCCCTCGGCTCTCTTTCTCTCCTCTCTGCTTCTTCCTCTGTTATTCTCTCCCCTATTTTCTCTTTTATATTCTTTTCTTTCTCCCTCTTTCCCCCTGGCCTACGCACCCACACCAGCCTGCAGCCCTCATCTTTTCCTCCTTCTCCCTCTCTTTCCTTCCACCTTTCCTCTTCTCCCTCCTCTGCTCTCCCTCCACCTTTTCTCTCCCACGCCCTACCCAGCCTACTGCGCAGGCGCCAACCACCTCCTCCTAACTTTCCACCCTCCCTGCACACACCTTTGCTACACAACCCACACGCTCCATCACCTGCACACACGCCATCTTCTCCATCTCCTTCTTTCTCTCCCTCATTATTTTTCTTTCAGTTTTTTATCTTTTCTTCTCTCCTTCCTCTCCTCTCTTCTTCCCTGTCACACTTCACCTCCCTGCCTGCACATTGTCACCACCATCATTGCACACTCCCTGCACACCCCACACCCGTGCACCCACCTGTACACCAGCACCTCCCTCATCCTTTCCTTCTTCTCTCTCTCTCTCTTTTCTTCTCTCACTACACCCTCACCTGCAGCTACTCCCACCTACTACACCCTGCACTTCAACCTCAATTGCACCATCGTTTTCCACCACAACCAGCCCACCAAACAGGCCTTCACCACCTCTCCATCATATCCTGTCAGCCAACCAATGCCACAACTGAACTTACCCAAACAATACCTCATCGCCTATACTTCAAGACCACTAAACCAGACTCCATCTCACCTTCAAGTCACCATCACAAAGCCTCCCATCCTTGCCATCTCAACTCCATCTCCAAACTGACCCACAAACCAATTTCAAACCAATATTCTCAATCCACTTACCCGGACTTCCCCATTTTTTAAATTTTCAAATTAATATTTTGCCTAAGATCTCTCTTTTTATCTCCCTTTAAATCCCTATGCAATGCAATCACTAAAATCTCTCACTATGCAATGCAATAAAAAGTTACAAATTTTGAACGTGTGCAACCATCCAAAGCTTCTACATGCATTACATTCGGCTTGAAGGGAGAAGTTAATTAATCACGATAGGTTCTTCCTTCCTCTCTTCTATATTCAAATCTGTCTCTTTTTTGTTGCCTTTGTTTATGAGAAATGCTCTGACTAGGCTTTTTGCTATAGTTTTAATGGATTTGGTGATGCTGTATTCCTATTTGTTATTTTAGTTTTTTGTTTTCTAGAGAGGGGTGTTTTGTTTTCATCATTGGTTCGGCCATCATGATTATACAGTTGCATGTGCCAATCTTGATTTCATATTATTCTATCATTGGTCCCTCATAGCAACACAACAATGAGAAAAATAAAGTACTTAGAGAATTTGCATGGCGTAACCATACAAATTACTAATTGATTCAAGAAATAGGAACGTCGAACTCAACTTTTACGAATGAAAAGACTACGTCAAAATGAAAATACAACATCTACAGGTGAAAATATATTCAATAATTTTCATTTTATATTAAATAGATTTAGTTTATTGATAATTGTTATAAGTCGTTCTATGGAAATTTGTCATTAAACAGATGCACATAAAAGTGAATATCAACTTTCGAGAATGAGAAGAATGACAAGATTTCGCTCCCAACATTTAGATGCACCAAATGGATGTCAATCCCCATTTCCAAATAACCGCATTCAGATGCTCCAAAATGATCTAAACAGCCACATAGAAGTTTCTAGAGTTATATTATTAATTATTTCCTTATAATAGAATCTAATTAGAAAATTATATTTAATTTAAAAATAATCATTAATATATTGTTTACTATTATCGTCAGCTATAGGATAATGGCTAGATCATGTTTTATTAAACTTTAAGAATTCGAAGTTGTGAGTTCGGTCTCATAATTATAGAAAGAGAGGTTGTAGGTTCAAATCCAAATACATGTATAAAGATAAATTTAATATAAATCTTATTATTGTAATATAAGAAAAATGTGGGCTTTGTAGGCTCCATTGAGTGCTTTCAAAACTAACATATTAGTTCCCGATGAAAACCAAAAATCGAAAAAAAAAGTAAAAGAAATCAAGCAAATATATAATACTATGAATCACATCGATGGTAAAAATGTTGTTGGTTATGCATGAGCACTTACCTTAATTTGTAATTGATATAAAACAAACTGATCGAAACTAAATGCATAATATTATATTTTGATGAAGAGGCCGGTTTATTTAGATTTATGTTTTTTTTTTATCTTTTCTGTTTATTTTTTACATTCATTCCTTCTTTAGTAGTATTATTTGGTTGGTCTGCTTATAGCTCTAACTATGACATGGTCAAACTTTGAATCGGGTTGATATTAAATGAGATCAAACTTTGTTATGGCTACTTTCTCTATCTACCGTTATTTTTCCATTTTAAATTTGTAACGATCACTTATTAATCCCTTTTTGTTTTGCATGAATTCTATAGGTGTTTATTATATAATAATAAGAAACAAATAACTTCATCTCTTATATTTAATTAAGAATGGAACATCAAGAAGATATGAATCCTTCCAAGATTGCAAGACAACGTCGAACTCAACTTTTATGGATGAAATTAATATGTCAAAATGAAAAAAATAATAACATCTACAGGTGAAAACATATTAAAAAAAATTAATTTTAATTAGTCATTTTGTATAGTCATTGGGTTAGTTTGGCAGAAATACAAAAAAAAAAAGAAAAAAGAAAAAAGGAAAAAAAACTGAATTCATCTATTAAATGGATCATTTGGAGAAGTTTCCTTCTTTCCATTTTTATTTGTTTATAAGATGTCACTTTTAATTTTTTTCATCATTTATATTTGTTTAAATTGTCCTTAGATTTTATCATTTTGCTACCTCTCATTAATTTTTCAAAATGTGCAGTTTCATATGTTTGATGATTCAAATCGTTGTTTTCTTATCAAGAATTACAAGTGGAGAATTGCAATTGAGACTTCAGCTGACATAAAATAAATATAATATACGGTAATTTATATGTTCTGTATGCAATTAAGAAGCTTTCTTATGTTTTGGTAAATGTTTTTCTTTTATATATTTTCTATATACTCATTCAATTTACTTAATCATTAAAATATTTGCTTTTAAATTTTTGTATTTTTTCTGCTCTCCATTTTGCTTTCTCTTTCTCAATTTTATAAGGTTTATTTAACATCCATGCATGGTATATGAAGGTAGGATATTTAGTTACTCCATTACAGAATGAAACGCCAACATCAGCCTCCTCTCCGACTGCATCCCAGCGTATGTTACATAGCAGAGACAGCTATAGCATTGTCGCCAAGGTTAGTTTGATCTTGAATATGATTCAATGTTTTGTTAATGATAATTGATTTAGATTTATATATAAGATTTTTTTTATTAAATTTGCCTCTTTAAAATAAGCATGCCTCCCAATTGCATTTGACAATCAATTTGTTCCTATTTATATTTAAATTTACTTTCAACTAACCTATCTCTCCATCCAATATCCATGCCCCATTAATGGGAAGGGATAAAGGTATATGGGGTTCTCGATCCAATATCCAATATCCTCCAAAAGATGATGACTAATTCTGAATTTTACAAATAATTATTTTAAATAGAGTTTGTTTATGTACTCAGTGTTTACTTTTAACTTAAGTTGGATTTTTCCACTATGAATTAAAGGCTCGCGTTGGACGCTATAGCATCGTCGCCCAGCTATAGCATCGTCACCCAGCTACAGAAGAACACCGGTTAGTTTGATCTTGAATATGATTCAATGTTTTGTTATTGATGATTGATTTAGATTTATATATAAGATTTTTTTTAATAAATTTGCCTCTTTAAAATAAGCATGCCTCCCAATTGCATTTGACAATCAGTTTGTTCCTATTTATATTTAAATTTACTTTCAACTAACCTATCTCTCCGTCCAATATCCATGCCCCATTAATGGAAAGGGATAAAGGTATATGGGGTTCTCGGTCCAATATCCAATATCCTCCAAAAGATGATGACTGATTCTGAATTTTACAAATAATTATTTTAAATAGAGTTTGTTTATGCACTGGGTGTTTACTTCTAACTCAAATTGAATTTTCCGACTATGAATTAAGGGCTCACGTTGGACGCGGGCCCTGAAGCGCTAGTATATATATTAAAGCTATACGGAGCCTTGCTCTTGAGGGTGCCACGTCTCTCAAAAAAATTTATTTTCATGTGTGCCTTGTTAGCATTTCATTAAAATGACACATGTCATCACAAAAAATTTAAATGTCATCCTTATCAAAGCCAGAGATATCAACCCATTTGAAAGATTTAAATTCTCCTTACTCTTCTTAAATACCTTGAGATTTCCTAAAAAGTATGAATTTCCTAAAAGTACTAGCATGAAAGCCCCTGCATTGCTGGGTTAAATATAATCCAAACAAAATAGTTAATTAATATTAGTATTTAAATTAATTATCAACTCAGAAAAAGGGGACAAAAATCATTCAATTAATATGCCATAAAAATGGAAAAGCCATGTGCAATGCACAGTTAAGTCCTGCATAAATTGATTTATAAGATAAAATTAATATTTAAAATAAGTAATAACTAATAAAAAAAAGGTTAAGGCACACCCAAAACTAACTTTGCCCAGTTCAAATACTAATTTTATTCAATAACCCAAAAGGCACGCGCCCAATTAAACTGCTAGAAGTATTAACATGTGTATCCACCATAACTAAAAAAGAGATTAAATCTTGAATTTTAATAAAAGTTATATTCTACTTTTGTGGTTATATAACAAGTCCTAGACGCCACACCAAACTAACCAATACCATAATGTTATAATAATAGAAGAGCACAAACACAAAATTAACCAAAAACCATATGAGAAAGCCCAACCAGATTCTTTTATCTTTTACAACACTTTAAAGAGAATTCAAAAATATGAAATTGCCCTTATAAAAAAAGTAAAAATAAATGAGAAGAAAATGATCTTAGAGAACATGCTTCTAAAAATGTTGCATTTCTGTTCATTTTGAATACTATTTAAAAACTTAAAAATCAGCTTAATTTATAGAGTTGGAAGGCATCCATTAGAATTGGCCACACAAATGGGCCCAAAAGACACATCTTATCGAAAAGTCTCAAATGAAAAGGCACAAATGTATTTTTGAAAAGACATAAAACTTAAAACATTTGAAGAGACACATTCCCAAGTGGGCCCAAGAAAGCTGATGTGGCTCTTACTTAACCCAGAATTGAGTTTTTTTCCCAACGGAAATTCTTTCTCTCGAAAGCTAAAAAATGTTTGAGAAAAAAAATACCCCAAATCACTCTTTCCTTAAGCCATGTCAGCAAATTGGCATATATCCTCTTTAAACGACTTCGCCTCTTCAAAAACGATACGGCACTTTCCATTATTATTCTCCCCTAAAACCTCTCCCCGACATCTCTTAAGTCTCATCCTTACCGAAACCAAAACCACCACCCCTACTTTCAAGTTTGAATGTGTCTTTTCATACGCTATACATAGGAACAAAGAGGCAGAGAAATTCATTCCCTGATATGAGAAACGGGGAGCATTCTAAAACCAATCGCTTCCCTCAATAGAAATGTTTCTTCCTTCTTCCTCACAGGCTAGAAGTACCTACTAGAGAACCTGTGATTGGCAGACTTGCATTGCCGATGATCCATGTGTTCTTCCGGGGGGAGTTAGATATGGATGACTGTTAACATGAGTATTGAACTCAACCACCTGAAAGCTTTGTGTCACGCCCCCGGACCGAGACCGAGCGGACCAAGTCCCTAATCTGGGGCCGCGGCGCAGCAAGCCAGAAAATTTTGCCCACCTGCGCTCGTTTCCCACAGGTTTCCGCGGTGAGGATTCCAAAACATATCCTTCACAACACACTAATCAAATTCACAATGTACATAAATGCGCGGAAGCAATGTAGTGAACACTTAAATCAATAAAAGGCATAAACGATAATCAAGCCTTGCATCAAAAGAAGAAATATCCATAAGCAAACCCCAAGGTTAAAGTTAAATTTTACAATACCAAGTAAATTAACGTGATACAATTCCCAAAAGTTAGTGATGTTCAACCCCCAAAATGTGATACAAATCTCAAAACCCAACCCGATGTCTAGACAACATCGTCGGGTTACCATTCACGTCCAACCGGAGGTTCTACTGCCTCCTCCGCTCGCTCCACCTCGTGGGCAATGGGGTTGAAATCTTGCATCAAATAATAAAGCATCAGACACGACGATCTGGCAGGCGAATAAAAAGATAAGGTACACAAGTATTTATCAAATACATTTAAAAACCATAAAAGATACAATTGGAAAATAAACGGACTTAACGACGAAGTAAAAGAAGTCAGATCTTGAAACCAAATGATTAGTATCCGTATGTAAGAATTCACTGACATTTGAATAAAACAATGGCAATCCACATTTAGCTATATTCTCCTATTACCAAAGTAACAAGAGCACTCAATCAATAACCGTGCCATATGAAATGGCCGGAACAATCAATAGCCGTTGCTGTAAGGTCCCGACCCCCAGTTCTTTTGTTTAGTATAGTTTTAATCATGCTTTGGCTTTTTAAGCGAGATTTGATTTAGTTTGACCTTGTTTTTGAGTTTGATTGGATTTTTCCATAGCCTTGAAGACCGTTGACTTTGGTTTGACCCGGTCTTTGTGTTATGTATTTTTATGAGAAATTACTTCTGATTTCTAAAAACTCTGATTTTGGTGTATTTTGACTCATTTTATGAAGTTTAACAACTTTCATGTTTTGACCATTTTCATTTGATGATCAGAAAATGCGTTTTTCGAGAAAAAGGGCAAAACTGACCTTTCACACTAAATCTGTCCATGAATTTCGAAAATTTCAGAAATTGGGGAAAGTATACTTTTTGGAAAGTAGAAATTTCGCTGATCGTTTTTGTCTTCTTCGTCGTTTTCGTCCGGGACCCACAAATGTTAGTTTCAGCCTTGTGAAGATTGGGGGCCCATGGGGCCCAGCCCATTTGTTCTATAAAACCACCATTGGGTTTCTCTTCTCTCCCATTCTTCATTTTCCTGCAACAAATGGGAGGAGATAGGGTTCTTCTCCCAGCCCCTTCCTCTCTCCTCTTGTGTCTCTTGTTCTTTGATGCTAAATGGAGGAATGAGCTCCTCATCTTCTTCCCCATCTTTCAAGCTTCCCTTAGATGCCTAGAGAAGATCCATCTTTCAAGCTCTTCTTCTTGTTTGGAACACCCAAAGGTTAGCAATGGTTTTCTTTTCTTGAGATTCTTGTTTTCCTCTCCATTTGGAGTGTTTTAATCCCATATGCTAGGGTTTTCCTTGAAGATTTACAAATGTTGATTTTTAGGGTTTTCCTTGGGAAAATTTTGGGGTATTTGTAGGTTTGAAGCTTGAGACACTAAAGCTTTGTTTGAAGAGTAATTTTACTCCTATCTTGACTAGAGGCAAGTAGATTCCACAATTAATATGATGATTTCTCTTATTTGGTTCTATTTCATGATTTTTCCTCTTATGTGCTAATCTTCTTTTGATTTATGGATCTTCCTTGGATGAGTGAAGTAATATGATGTTTATTTACACTTATGCTATTGTTTTACATTGTATGGGAAGTTGACTTCACTTTGTTTACTTTGAAAAATTAGTCTTCCTTGTGTTAAATAGTGTGTTCAAAGAAAGGGAGAAAAACTTTGATCTTTAAAAGTGTTGTGTTTGGCTAATTAGAATGATTTAGGAATGGTGATTTGATGATTTGTGGAGGTCATGAAAGGGCCCAAGTTAATGTGAAAATGAGTATGAAAGAAAGAGGGGGAAAAGATTCAGAAAAAGGGCTCGAAAGAGTGCATTACTGCACTCAGCCCGGACTGGGACAGAGCCCAGTCCGCTCGAGCGACCCAGTGGGCCGCTCGAGCGGACCAGGTTCTGCCTGGGCTTGGCTCGAGCGGACCCTGGGTCGCTCGAGCGAGCCCAGGACTGTCCGGGCTCATTCTGTGGGCTGTTTTGGTGGATTGTTTGGGCCTGTTTCAAGGCCTGCTTGGGCTGTTTTTAAGACTTGATATTGGGCCATTTCAGGGCCTGACATTGGGCTGTTTTAAAACTTGCTTTGTGGGCCATTTGAGGTTTAAGTTTTGGACTGTTTTAAAACTTGTTTTATGGGCCATTAAAGGTTTAGTTTTGGGTTGTTTTAAAAAATCAGTTTTGTGGGCCATTCAAAGTTAGTTTTTTAAGGGCTATTTTAAGATATGCTTTGTGGGCCATGCAAGGCTGGTTTTTGGACTGTTATTAAGGACTGTTTTGGGCTCGGTTTATGGCCAACTATAGGCCTGTTTTAAAGAGATTTGGGATTACTTGTGATGTTTGGAAAATTGTGAAATGGGAATGGGAATGAGGTGAGAATGAGCATATGTGAAATTATCCGGGAACCCTTCAAGTCTCAATACGTACTTTATCATTTAAATATTATGGATTTTCATTGGCATCAAACGCACTCTTTATTAATCAATGTTTAAAGGTTAATGTGTATTGGGATGGTTCTTTGGTAAGTCATTAAGTCATTCTCCACTAGCCATTCCATTTCAAGTCATAGAATGTATTTGCATTTGTATTCTTTGGTAAACTAATTTAAATAGCATCGGTGATTTGTTATAAAATCATGTGGTTTCCCATGTTCGAAAGGGTTGATCGTATGATTTTATACCACTTTGAT
The DNA here is from genome assembly GCA_012931725.1 of Litsea cubeba. Lineage (NCBI taxonomy): Eukaryota > Viridiplantae > Streptophyta > Magnoliopsida > Laurales > Lauraceae > Litsea > Litsea cubeba. Next base: position 58,604,553 of record CM022944.1, read on the forward strand.
GTGTATTTGAACGGTTTACCATGGATATTCGTATGTTTTCTCTGATTTGATTTGAAAAGAGATTGGAGTGGTTTGTCACATTCGGGATTTCTTCGATGAGACTATTATTTTGATAAGACTACTATTTTGAAAAATGAAACCTCGAGGCAAGACGGGGCCAGAGCTTTGTAGTGTGAGCCCCTGAGCCAAAGGGATTAGTATTATGGTTTGATTCGTATCGGTTTGAGTTTTGAAAACTAAAGGCACCACTAGGCTTAGGTCACCTTGTCGGGCTGATCACCCGGCTTGGGATCTTTAATCTGTCCGCCAGCTGCAGCTTGGATTCTGTCTGTACCGACCATGGCAACGGTTCCTATCTGCCGGTCCCATTTGTATGGCTATGGTTCTGATTTTTGATCTGTCGGTCCCATTTGTATGGCTACGGTTCTGATCCTATTTCCAGGTCCCACATTTAGTGGCTTCGGCTCTGTCTGCTCTTGTTACTTCGGTAATAGGAGAATTTAGCTATGTGTGGTTGCCAGTGTTTTATCTGCATATTACTTTATTTTATGATTCTTGTTGTTTATACTCTTTATGCTTTGATTTGGTTAATGTTTACGATATCGATCATTTATCATATTGTCGCTATTATTCAGGATTTGAAATGTATTTCCGACTATTAAATGTTTTATTAGGCTGTTACCTTTTTGAGATATTTATGCTCAGAGTCTGTTCATTTGTTCGCTTTGATATTTATGTTCGGTCTTTTGATCGTTTAGCCTGATTTATTGTCGTTATTGTTTAGACTCTCTAAATGGATTTACGATGATTTCATAAGGTTTTACGAATGCTCTTTGAGTTCATATTATTTATTTATTTGCTTGCCAGACCGTCGTGTCTGACCCTGTTTGTTTGGTGCCAGTTTCCTCTCTTTTTGTTTTTAGGTGTTTGATCGGAGGAGGCGGTGGGACCGTCGGTCTGACGTGAGAGGCTGCCCATTGATATCATCTAGATGTCAAGTTTGGCACCGGAGTTCGTATCTAACACTTGGGGTAGTATGACACTAGTTGGTTATTTTTGTACGGCTTTGTTAGCCTTTTTCTCGGGTTTGTAATTAAGACATTTGTTAATTGTAATCTGAACATGTGGGAATTAATTAGTCTTGTTACTACCAGCTCAGTGTGCTTTGATATATGATTTATGCCAGTCTGCCTATTTGATGGCTTTGTGATATTGGTTGCGTGCGACACGGAGCCCGATGGCCACGGATTCCGAGTCGTAACACCATGTGTAGCTTCCGCGAAAATATACTCTGATCGTGATGGAATTTGTTTATCCTCATTCACGCGGATCTTGGGAAACATAACAAAAGTTTCAAATTATCCCAAAATCTCGCACTCCGGGATCGGTTCACTGCAGGGCCCGGTTTCGGGGTGTGACAGTTGCCATATAAAATAGCCGGAACACTCAATAGCCGTTGCCATGGTCGGAGAAATCAATGGGGTCCAAACTGTAGTTGGCAATAAATTTGAAGATCCCAAGCCGGGTGATCAGCCCGACTAGGTAACCTAAGCTTAGTGGTTCCGATCAAAATCTGAATCCATATAAATCAATCATTGCAATACTTTTCAATCGATAAAAGGACTACTCTGAACAAAGCAGAACAATCAAATACGGAGCAATCAAACGAGTAGCCTTACCGATATTTTTCAAACGTGGCAAACCACTCAAATTTATTTCAAAATGATTTATAGAAAAACATATACAATTTTCGAATCTGGAATGAGATAATCAATTATGCTGGAATGGTTTACCCAGGGCTGTCTCAATGCACACTCAAAGTCCAAATGTCGTTTTATGAGAATATATTTGATGCCTCTGAAGTTACTCGACATTTGGGAACCCTGGGTGCACAATGAGGCTTAAATAAAATCCATTACATTTTCTTGGTAAATGAAGTATAAATTCCTTCTGAGTTCTCCCTCGATTTCTCGTGTTCAAGTGTACATTCTCATTCATAAATCTCATCAAAGAAGAATAGGTATCCAAGAGGACACAAGATAGGCAGAATGGCCAAAAAGTGGCCCAAACTCACAATTGGCCATTCTATGCACAGATTTGATGCAGGATTAAGAGATTAGCCAAGATGAAAAACAGAGATTCAGAAATGGATTTTTCTAGTATTATAAACCATTAGTAAACCAGGATTTCCATACTATTATAAACAGAAATCATGTCAAAAGTTGAGCATAGATTAAGCACTAGAAACCTTCTGGAAGTCAAGCCTCACATAACCAAGGTAATTAATCAAATGAAATAATGTTTTCAAATTAGAATTTTAAGGCAAATCAAAAATTCCATTGCATGCATTCTAATATCAGATTATTCACTTACCTCTAGTCCAAAAAGGGTCCTATATCACTCCAAAAGTCCCCTGTGTGGGGATATTTCCAAACTCACTAGAATACCGGCCTGATTCTCCATCTCGTGCTCCAGCGCCAGCTAGTCCATCTAGGTAAGGCTCAGTCTCGGCGATAGTGCCAGCGTCCAACTTGGCCAAGTGATTCCAGTTCGGCTATATGCTCATAAGCTCCACCTCGGCCAGGGCATCCCCAGCCCGGCTAGGGACTTCATCCCAGTCCTCCCGCCTCGGCATCCCGGCGAGGTCTCCGGCCAAGTCAAGGTCGCCCCCAACCTCAGCTCACCGACCTCAGCTCCCCGACCTCGGTAACACACCCTGACCTCGGTTAGGATGCCAGAGCTAGCCAAGGCAGGGGCTGACAGTTGTCCTCCCTTGGACGCTCATGCACGCTAAAGCACGTGCGACAAGACAAGCCCATATCATCTGACAGAGCCACCCATACCACCACGCTTCCTGGCAGATTGGCATCCACAGTTCCCTAGGCGCCAGGGTATGGCCCGATGAGACAGATGGACTGCGATAAGACTTCCTGTCAGAGCACAGAGCCCTCTCTCTCTCCCTCTTCCTGTCCATTTAAGGAGCAGCAGGCGCGAGAGCAAGGAGGCCCGATCCAACTCACCATACACAAAACCAGGGCCAAGAACTCTGGTACGCGATGCTCAAACTACATCTTCTCCAAATCTCCATCCTACTGTCCAGTTCTCATACTGACTTAGGCATTGGAGAGCCCTGCGCTGCCCACAGCCAGGGTCCTCTGACCTGTTTCTTCTCCCTTTTCCAGGTTCTCAGGCATCGGTTCTTCCATCATCAATAAGGAGACGAGGAGCTTCAGCCTTCGTCCTCCTCAGTGAATCTCAAGAACATGACCCCCCGGGTCTGTGAATTTTTGTGCACTTACAATTGGCGCCGTCTGTGGGAAATGGACAAAGAGTCATCTTCCCCAAACACCATGCCTCGAAGAACCAGAAAGGGAAAGGAACCATTGGCGTTGTCAACACAGCTTACGGCGAATGTCCGACAAGAAAGGTCCGGAGCAAAATCTGGACCAGCAAGCGTCCACAAGCCGGAAACTCAGTCAGGTTCATCCTCTAAGGGGGTCACAACACCTTCTCGACAAGATAACCTTTGACTGGGGCTCTCCCGGCGGAAGGGTCCTCAGCTAGATGGAGCCCGAGCTCTGGAACGCTTAGACCTCTATGAGAGCAACCGACTGATATCTCCATCTCAGCAGACATCTCCAGCTCGGCGGATATTCCCTAGCTCGGCATGTGCCTCTAGCTGCAGACACTCCCAGCTCGATAGACGTCCCCAGCTCGGTAGAAGTCCCTTCCAGCTCGGGGGGGGGGGGGGGGGGGGGGGCTACTGAAGCCTCCTATCATTTTTCAGCTTCGATGGTCCGTCAGCTTCGATCGTACGATCCTCTACCGTCATACGGCACGGATCCTCTGCTGTCAGCTTCGATGGCGCCGTCAGCTTCGACTGACATCAGCACGACCCTCTACTGTCGGCTTCGATCGCACGACCCTCTACCAACATATTCAACGGCACGGTCCTCTGCTGTCAGCCTTGATCGCACGGTCCTCTACCGCCATCAGTCGTCCAGAGCCCCGTGCTCCTACATCTCGGTCGCGTGCCAGATCTCGATTTCTTGCATCTCGGCTACATGACAGATCTTGACTTCGTGCATTGCGGTAGCAGCGCTAGATTCTCCACCTCATGCTGGTGTCGCCCTCGTGCTAGCTACGCGCTTCACGCAAGTTCGGCCTCACGAAGGACTGAGGCTACGCTCCGGATTCTCCACCTCATGTTGGTGTCGCCCTCGTGCTAGCTACGCGCTTCACGCAGGTTCGGCCTCATGAAGGACTCAGGCTACGCGCCAGATTCTCCACCTCATGCTGGTGTCGCCCTCGTGCGAGCTACGCGCTTCACGCAGGTTCGGCCTCATGAAGGACTAAGGCTACGCGCTGGATTCTCCACCTCATGCTAGTGTCGCCCTCGTGCGAGCTACGCGCTTCACGCAGGTTCGGCCTCATGAAGGACTCAGGCTACGCGCTGAATTCTCCACCTCATGCTGGTGTCGCCCTCGTGCTAGCTACGTGGTCGTGCTGTCGCAGGCACCCAAAAATAATAAGACCTTTACTCCTAAAAATATATGTAGTAGTGTGAGTAACGATCGTTCCCACGGAGAGCGTTTAGCCAAATTTTATGATACGTGATCAAAGATGGGGGTTTTAATTCTAATGAAAGAACAAATGAATAAAAGCAAATAAAAAATAATAATAAAGTAACAAATTCAATCAAATTAAGAAGCATTGGTCAAAGTTAACATCCACCATTGGAAATTCAAAACTGATCATTGATGCAAAAATAAATCAACTAATACTTTGAATATTCATCATTGGAATTAAATTCCTACCTCCTTAATTAGTTAATTAGAAAACACGCGCTCTAATTATCCCTAATTACTAAACAATCCAAGACAAGCGCCAAAGATTTAATCTAGTAACAGCATTAAGACCTTGAGAGATTGATGAATCTAAACAACACAAGCACACGCGGTTGCATTTAATTTAGCCAGGTGTTCTTCCTAATATCTAATAATTTCCAAAGCAGCAAATTATTAAATATTAGTTGCTTCGCAAATTAGAGGGATCAAACAATTACGGATTTGATTTCTAATTTAGCAAGTAGATTGCAACGAAAAATAAACTAGTATGCATCCTAGCAATTAAACGAAACAATCATGATAACAAATTAAGCACAGAAGAACAACCCATATTCAAAGCATAAATTGAATAATGAAAATAAATTAGATCTCACAGTATTTATTCCGAGGCTTCAGTCTTCTTCAACCAATTACATAAAATTAGCCACGCAGGGCCATACTAATTTGCGAAGAAAAGAGTAGAAAAAAGAAAGAAATAGAGTAAACCAGAGAGAAAAACGTGAGAGGAAACGTCTGTGTGTGTATGTTGCTGTGGGTGGATTGCTTTATATAGAATGGAGAGGTAGGACTATTGATGACTTGGTGTTGGATGAGGATTACAAAGTGAATAAAAAATTAGAAAGACTCAGAGAAGGAGAGTGACGTGAGGGAGAGTTTTTGCTAAAGAAGTACCTGGGTAGAGAGAGAAAAATTAAATAAAATATTAAAACTTATTACAATCTTCTCTTTGGTGATATCTTCCTATTCGGATTTCTGTTGGACTCGACCCAAGAATTAAAGTTGCACCATTTTTCGTTCCGGACAATATGAGCCCAATATTGGATATGTTTCGGGAAACTCCTGATTTCATCAAATTTACCACAATGCCCTTCTGCTTGATTCTTCATCCATTTAGCATCAAATATGAGCACTTCTCTTGCAACTCAGATCTAGGAAACTTCTTGATTCAGCAAGAATCTCTCAAAACTCAAAACATAAAAGTTGTAGATCTTTTTCTTGGCGTTCCATAGCATCTTGAATCATCTCAATTGGAGTTCGGAGGAGAGAGTAATGCCCAAATTACGAGGCAATGTCAAAACTATCAAGAATCACTCAATTAGCTTTGTTTTGCACATAGCACCTCCATTTGCATCTTAAAGCAAAATATAAGAATAATGAGTACATTTAGGCATCGAATAAGTATAAAGGACTAAACATTAATGGAGAAAAATCTAACATTTTGCATTCTCATCAAATTCCCCCACACTTAACTTTTGCTCGTCCTCGGGCAAAACTCAAATTCACTTTCCTAAAACACCAAGTTTGAATGCCATTAACAAAGAACAACCAAGCTTTTCAAAACTCAAAACATGTCATGAATAAACATTCTTAAACATCTTACAATTACTTAGTAAGCAATTTCACTTAAAGATGGAGTAGACTAAATACGTAGACCCTCACGGAAATAAACACTCTACTCTCATATGTTTGAATGGTATCTGTTTCGCTCAAATTCATTCCAATGGAAATGATCTACCATAGGCTTG